>JAJEJO010050031.1:0-22495 GCA_020662805.1 Glaucomys volans | reverse complement strand
GGTTGACTAGAGAGACAGGCTCAGATGGGCGAGCTACCTGTCCAGTGCTCACAGAGGAACACCAGCATCAGCCTGAGCCTACGCGCCTGGGCTCACAGGCAAAGCTGCTCTAGTTATTCCAGTGGCAAAAGCACAGAACACATCACCGTCCCACCCAGAAACGTGAAAACTAGCATTTACCCCAAAAAGGGGGGGTGGGAAGTGTCCCATCACAAAGGTGGGGGAAACCCACATCTGCCCACGGATCTGTCAGGTTCAAAAGCAACTCAGCGTTTTTCTTATGACCACAGTGAAAGCCCCAGGGAGGGGCTTGGGAATGTGGAAATTTGGTTTGTAGTGTGAAGAACACCCCAAGAAACCGGCCCATGAGACACACCTAGGCACCTCTGTGAACGGGCGCCTCTTTTTCTGAAGAATAACTAATAAACAGCTTCCTTTACATATAACAAGCACTTGAACCAGACAGCTGTGCAAACTGGAAGTGACCCCGAAGGCCGGCCATTGGCAGCCGCCCAGTGAAGTGCACTGTCCTGCAGGTGTGCCTGCTGGCCCACGGCCTCTCTGATGAGCTGCACTTAGCCACATATGTAGCTAAGCAGCAGAGGTCAGTGTTGCTGTCCAGAGCTGTTGCTAGCATGCTGACCCTGCCCAAGTATGTGTAGTGAGGTGAAATGTCCCTCAGTCAGTCCTGGACACCTGGGGTAGTTACGTGGAGTGAGAGAATGCTTCAGTGAATCAAGCATGGTCCCTGAAAGTGCTCTTTTTCTATAGTTCATCATACTTTAAAATTATCATATGACCTTCAACCATGATACAGAGAAAAGCTCCACGTGCCTTGTAGACTGTGCTTCACGGAGTGTTTAAACCTGGAGTTCCCCACGTGAACTCGGGAGGCAACAGACCCATCCTGTCCAACATTCATGCCTGTTTATCCAGCATCTTTTCTAGGAACTAAATGTTAAAATTTTCAGTTTACATTGAATAGATCCCAACAGAAGATTGTGCCCTGCAATCAGCATTATTTACAATGGCCAGTGACAATTGTGACAGAATTCTTCCCTTCCTCCAAAAATGCCTTTAGTGACTAGGGCAATATTTGCTTAATCCTAGCAGTCCAGTGGTGGTTTAGGAAGATTATCACCAGGAAGGAAGATGATGGAGATGTATTTTTCAGTGTCCTTGGCAGAGAAAATGTTTGCAAAATATTAAATCAGACCAAAAAGACACATTGTCTTCCTGGCAGGCACTCTTGCCCACAGCCCTGGCACTGACGCTGTGCCAGTCTTCCTCTGGAGCTGTGTATCATCACAGAACACCAGAATACCCTCCACTTGGTGTCTGCAGCAGTCTGCAGAGGGGCTGAGTGTTTTGCATTTCCTTCAGCCATCCTGGTGTTCAGATACAGAAACAGTTCACCTTGTTCTTGTGTGTGTGTGTGTGTGTGTGTGTGTGTGTTGTTCTGTTTGTGCTACTGGATGTCAGAATTGTCCCTGAGGACTTTGGTGCATCTCGTACCCTGCTGTGTGCTGGGAACCACCCCATGTGCTTTGGGCTGGGATTGGCCTCCCTAGACGGTCCACAGCCTCAGTGGGTGCATATGCACTGGAGTTGGATCTGAACTGTCACCCTCTGTGAGGGAAGGGTGGCACTGACAGGCATCCTAGGGTGGCAGCCAGCTCCCTGACTGTGTTGGGCTGACTGTATCCTGGGCCTGATCTGGGTCCCAGGGTACCTTAACGCTCAGAACCCAAGGTGGCTCTGCACTGAGGACAAGAAGCTTGCATCTGGCATCCTCCAGTCAACCCCTCTTCTTGTCTCATTTCTGTTTTTTACACGTTTGTTCAAATACCAAACCAGGAAACGTGTCACTATTTAAGCTACTCTCTGATCCCCTCATCCTGTTTGTGTTTTCCTCAATATGGAATTTTACTTGACAATCGCAAAAGTGAACAGGAAACCCAAAAGCTTCAGCATTCCTTTAGTTTTCATCTCTGTGTTGATGTGCTTTTGTCTTAATTAATATTCCATAAAATCTGAGAATACAGCTGAGAAAAATAGAGAACACAAACCAAATGAGGTGTGAAAATATACTGCCATGCTAATAGCAATCCGATGAATATTTTCATCATGATGAATATTTTCATCACAATGTATAGTATTACATACATTCAGTTCTGGTTGGTTAAGATGTGGGAATACATATAACAGGTTCATTCTCCATCCATAACTCTGTGATAGTTAAGTATCATCTTGTCTTGGTCAGCATCCCAGAGATGTTTTGCTCTTAATATGCTGAAAATTATAATATCTAATTTAAAAACAATTTTAAAATATTAAGCTCTAAGTTTTATTTTAGGAGCACATACATTTTTCTCTTTAATGTTTACAAACTTAACAGTGACCGCATGTTACGTGTGGTAAGTGTGTGTATGTGTATATATGAGCATGTGTATGCACACACATGCGTAAGGCTATATGTGTGTGTGGGTGTGTAATATTTTTTATTCTTGATTTCCAAATATTGGTGTTCTTTTTCCCTAGGAAAAATGATAAAGCCCACAGCTGAGAATCTTCATTCAATTGCAAAAGAAAACTCCCCTCAGAAAGACCAAGACCCTTGTGATCAAGAGCTGGTAGTCAAACCTCTAATGCACCTGGAGAAATTTGAGAAAAGTCCGTCTGTTCAGACCATAAGTGGAAACCTCAATGACAGTGGCTTCCAGTCTCTATCAGCAGAGAGTGATGATAAGAGCGTCACGATTCCTTCTGAGGATGGAAGCAACGACGTGGTTCCCAGGCCCCACTCTGCTCTTCCGATGACAGCAGAAGTCACTCTCAAAGGGCAGAGGGTGGGTGGAACAGTGGCCCCAACTGGTCAGAAGACACCAAACCTCACAGAGACCCAAAGTACACATTAGCAGGTAAAAAAGCTCTACTGGAAGTTCCTGAAATGAAAACTGAAGGTGACAGTTTCATCCCTTGTCAGACATGTGATTCTGACCCAGATCAGGGAGAACCCCAGAACGCTCATGTGGGGCCCTTGGATGGCAAAGCCCAGCCATTCTTCCCTGAGACTGAGGAGGAATGTGGGGAGGGCCTGGCCACAATCACAGAGGAACCCAGTGATCTGGAGAAAGCCAAGGAGAACCTGAATTTGCTGGTGCGGGCCATTGCCCTGCAGGCTGAGCGGGTCCCTGTTTTCCACAGTACCTGCCAAGGGCTGGGCAGATCTCAGCTGGTGCACCTGAAGGGGGAACAGCAGCAGACCGAGGTTACTGACATGGGTGGAAGACAAGTCATCTTCTACAACAAATGTAAGAAAACATCTTTTCATTCATTTTAGAATAGCATTTCCTTAGGGTTAAAATGTTATATATTATTATTTCTTCCAGATAACTTTTTGACCACTCAATTCTATTTGAAAGTCAATTCACGCTGGGCATGGTGGCACATGCCTGTAATCCCAGTGGCTCGGGAGGTTGAGACAGGAGGATTACAAATTCAAAGCCAGCCTCAGCAACAGTGAGGTGCTAAGCCACTCAGTGAGACCCTGTCTCTGAATAAAATACGAAATAGGGCTGTGGATGTGTCTCAGTGGTTAAGTTGCGTTCAATCCAGTTACCGTACCAAAAAGGGTAAATCGTGAGTGTTAGCACCGGAATGATTTTAATGATGTTCTCTAAATTATTCTACATTATTATTAAATCAAACTTGGTTAGTTTTGCAGGAACTTAACACAGAAGAAATATTCATTGCATGTATTTTTTCTAATGTAACTGCTTTTTAAAATGGATCATAACTTTAAAAACTACTTTACTGGATATTGTTAGAAGTACAGTAGCACTTGTTGCCTTTCAAATCATTTTAATTATTAAATCAATTCCAGAAATTTAATTTATCTTCCCCTCTCCTTCAAAATCATCTGGTTGCTTTTGAGCTTCAAAATGATATAAAGTACTTGTCAGCCAGGCAGGATGCTCTGATCCTTCTTGGGACAAAACTGGATGTGAGTGGGTCATGTAGTCTTACCTGCCCTCTGATGCAGGGCCACAAATATCTGGGTCAGTCTTAAATTGACAGGGTGAACACACTCTGAGAAGACTTTAAAAGTGTTCCTCAGCCTTGAAGAAAATTGTGTCCCCTCCCCCATGGAGTATTCTGCCTGTTTTCTTATCACAGTCTTTCCCCAGATTGGTCCGGTGGATTCCAACAATCGTGGAATTTTCCAGAAGTCCCTCAGTGCCTAGAAGTCTCATTTAAGATGGCTTAAGATGGTTATTTCCAGGAGCCAGATTCAGAAGTCCATGGTTTGATTTTTTTCGATAGATCTTAGGCAATTCTTGGGCTTAGAATTAGGGGAAGAATATCTTAGAGAAAACCAAGATCCTAGATCTAAAGGGCTTATAGGAATCCTATGTTGGTATGGTTTAGAAGTTCTGATTGTGGGGATTTATCCAGAAATGAACCATATATTTTTATTTACTTCTATTTGAGTACTCACCTGCAAACTTGAAATATAATCTTTCATCTGAAAGCTGAGAAAACAAAAGACTAAGATAATGTCATATAGTAAGGAGCATGATCATAATGCTCTGCAAACATCATACAGTGGGTGGAAGTGGGGACAGAATTCTAGGGACTGATGTGGGTTTCAGAACTGGCATTGTATTCAGCTCTGTGGACACCCACTAATAAGCTGTTTTTAAAAAATTTGCCTGTTTTCTTTTAATCAACTACAAATCTGACAAAAAGTTGAAGTTGACTCCAAATTTTCCAAATCTGTAATTTCTAATACATCATGTTTCATTGATTCTAAGAGATAGTTTCCCCATTCCAATGACTCTGAAATCAGAAAGGTACACACTAGTTTCTTAATTCCATACAAAGTAATGTTTCATCTTAAAATTAATATCTTACAAGCAACAAAGTCCAATATTTGTAGAAACTTTTTGGAGCCATATTGTAAAGTACTTGATGATCTTCTGGTTATTTTTATAAAGCATTTTAAATTTTTCTTCTCTAAAACTAACAAAGTAGTAAAGTCTGTGTTTGTAAATGTGGGTCACTTGGAGTCATGACTGCAGGAATCAATAGGAGGTCCTGTGGCGTAGAGCATGGCTTTGCTCTAGGGTGTTTAAGCCTCTGCAAGATCAGGGACACACTCATATAAAACACACAAAAAACCTGAGACCCATGTTGCAGGGGAACTGTAGCTTAGATAAAGATGCCCTGAGTCCACAATAAACACTCACATTTGTCTTCCTTGTTCCTGGTGGGGATGCACCTGAGGGATTTTTCCTCTCTGACATGCACTCCTTATTCAATGAACATCTATCCCACTGATAGCCATCTTCTTCAGGCAATTCCAACTTTGCATACACTTTGGACATACAGTTCCACTGTTAAGAACACTTGAATGTTAAAATATCATTTGCCCAAGCCTTCAGATGAGTTAGCAATTCTACAGTTAAATTTCAGCATACTGTGCATTTAGAGACTGTGGGTCTCTGTGTAAGTAGAATCACCATGTCATTTATTGCCCAGCTTGTGACACTTTTTAAGTAAAGGGGGACGGTAGGAACAACTTTGAAAGTCTATCAGTTATGAGGACAGTCCCAGGAAAACTAGGATCTGACATCCCTGGAGTATAAGGTCACCCTCACTGTGCAACCATGCAAAGAAAATAGAAAAGTCAGCTTTGAGACTTTCCATGAGCTCAAGTGCTGGCTTCTCATCCTGCAAACAGCTTCCTCCCTTCAGAGCATTTCATCTGCATCTTTGTTTTGCCCAGTCAAGGAAAGACTTGGAGGAAAGATGCATGGTGGGCAGTCATTGGCTCCCTGGCAGGTGCTGGGCTGTGTGATCTCCAGCACCCTCTCTGGTTTCCCACAGACAGACAGAATGGTACCTGAGGGAAGTGCCCTGCACCAGATCTTTCACTGTGGTTTAGAAACACGGTCCCTCCTGGAGGAGACCTAGAGAGGAAGGGCATCAGAGTACACATCGTTGCTCTCGGCTCCCTGTGAGCAGGACTCCATGGTGGTGCAGCCCCTTTGGGGCTAGATTTTGACCATTGGGCTACAGATTTTGCATACCTAAATCAACTTGAGATTTGGCACCAAATTTTGATTAAATAAAAACATATTCAAAAAGTCATAGAACATCACAAACTCTTAATATACCTTTTTGTATAAAAATACATTTATAAAATACAAAGCCTCATGCCTTCTGGTTCCTGATCCTTCCTCCATTGGTCATGCAGGCTACAGCTTAAAGGGTCTTTGCTTCTCCCTCTTTCATGAAACCATGATGCCATATAATTGATCACATACCACCTTCTGTGCCCATCTGCCCCAGATGTCAGTGACAAGGTATCACAGAGGCTTGCCTCCTCCCAATAGATTGTCCCAGAGACTCATTTGCATCCTGCAGCAGTGGCCTGTTCTGGAGAAGGAGCCTACGAGGGATCGACATCCTTGCCCAGCAGGGTCCATTCCCATATTGCACCACTGCAGGTTCCTGGCAGAGTCATGGATTGTTGTATTTTTGCTCACATTATCTAGCATGCTCTTTTTTCCTGGTGCTTTGCATGGTGAGAACCATGATGCCCTCCTGCAGTCCACTCGTCTCCCTCTGCCAGGGCTCACAGGCTTCTCTTTCTTCTTCCAAACACCCCAAATGGTGAGGAGGAGCAGTAGTTCCCATGATTGCTGTCATTCTAAGAATGATTTAGGGGTGATGTTGGCTATAAGACCGCATTTCTGTTTTAAGCTTACCTAACATCTTAATCACAAATATATCCATTTGTAACCAGAGCCTCATCCACATAAGCTCTGACCTCCTCAGTATTCCTGTTTTTCACTCATTTAAGTCTTTATGTAACCTTTTATCTAGTCCTCAGCACCCTGAGTGACAGAAAAATTACAAAACTGCTCAGCTCATCTTTGGCCCCCATCTCTCCAGGCTCCTGTCCCATGGCAGCCTGACCAAATGTGTTACTAGGTGGCTCTTCCCTGCCTGGATGTACCTGAGGACCCCACCACACCTGGCTTCACAGCACCTCCCTCCAGCCACGAGGAAGGCGGCCTCTGCCCTCTGCACCTGTTTCTGAAAGTCCCCAACAAGGTCATTGCCTTCCCATGTTGTGCCTTTTCCTCAGTCCCCCATTCCTGTGCAGTCATTAAACCAACAGCCTGTCACCCTAGTCACAGTGCACAGAGCCTCAGTGGCCGTCCACCAGGGACTTGGGGATCTGGCAGTGCTGCAGCACTTGGCTAGGCAGGACGGAAGTCGGGTTCTGACTCTTACCAGTTCTCTGCAGGAAGCTACCTCTGCTTATGCCTGAGTGCTGGGTGGCCCTCACCCCAGGGCCAGCTGCCACTAGGGACTCCTAGGACAAGGTCAGGGAGGCCTTTCCTATGTATGGTAGTTTACTTTGTAATTTTGAATCTGGCTTTTTCCAGACTCTTTCAATAGAAGATGGTTTGGAATGAAGTAAATTCTTTCTTTCTCACTTCTCTTTCCTCCTGTCTTTTTGGCAGCCCGCTTGCCCTCTGGCAGAGGGGTGATTTTTCATGATGAGGCTTTAACCGTGATATGTGACATGATGACCGAAGACCATCTTTGTGTTCTAACAGCCCTTTCCCCTGTATCTGCCTTTGCTTAGGAAACCAAGGACATTGATAGCATGTTTTACTTTTGCACAAGTCTTAGTTGAGGTTCTTTCTCAAGGTCAAGTGGAAAGAAGGTTTCTGATGGTAAAAGTGAGTGAAGTGAGGATGTCACCTTGCAAGGCCACTATTGAACAGGAAAAGAAGGAAGAATAACCACATGGATGTCTCCATTTAATTTCTCTGTAGATTCAGTGAGGACCCAAAAGAGGAGGAACAGGTGCCCCATCCCTGTGTGCGATGGCACAGGACACGGGACATGGCATTTCTCCCACCACCAGAACCTCTCAGAGTGCCCCCACCGAGTGCGGCTTCCCCAGGAAGGTGAGCAACCCGTTCCTGAAGATGTGGGTGCCGCCTTCTATGTGTCAGAACATCACATTAGTGGTCGCTGTCTCTTCCAGTGTGGAATGAGAAAAGGAAACCAAGTTTCCTCTGTGTCAAGCAATTCCCATCTAGCTGTAGATTTTAAATTAGAGGGGATTAGTAGAAAATTGGACAGTAGGGCCAACAGATAAAGAGAAGATTGCCATTGAGAAGAGAGTGTGTTTTCCATGCTTCCTAAGCTGGGGTCTCAGCCTGCCACTGGGGTCCCACGGGAAATCCCTGGGTGAGTCAGGAGGAACTTCAGGCTGGAAGCCTTTAGCTTCTGTATAAAGGAACATACAGGCCAGGGTAGGTGGGCTTGCTGCTTCCTCTAGCTCTGGGAATACGGTCAGTCCCTAGTTCTCTGTTCCATGACCCTGGGGTAATTTGGGAAGGAGGACAGTGCCCCAGAATATTAGAACCAAATCAGCCCCTTGGGGTGTGGGCTCCAGAGTGGCTGCTTGTTTTAAGAGTGTTCTCTGCTGGTCAACTGCTTGCCTGCTTTAGGAGTTGACTGACTCTGGGAGGGGCAGTTCCTCCTGGGTCCCCAAATCCCAGGTGCCAAAGCGTCCCAATACAGAGAATAAGCCACACTGCCCTGTGTGATCTCACAGTTCTTCCTCAGCCTGAGGAATGGCCTCTAGTATGTCCAGGATCAAGTTCACCTTCAGTACATCACAGGAAGGTCTCCAGTATCCTACTGGCCTCCACTCACTGAGAAAGCAGTATCATCAGGACATTCTGAGCAGCTGAGAGCCTCGAGCAAGGGCAGCCCTTCCTTCATGTCTCCATCACTGTCCTGCTGTTAACTGGGTCTCTGCAGATGAAGAAATGGCTGCCTCCTTCCAGGCTGTGAAGACGTAACACACCGTTTGAACCTCCACTGAGATGCCTCCCAGTCCACACACACTGGACGAATGGGGGCTCCTTAACATCCCCTTCCTTAATACCAGGAGTTACCAAGTCACTGGTCTAACCAAGTTCATCCTGTGCAGCTGAGTGAGCAGTTCCTGAGACTGATTCTGATGATTCACTCAGTCATACCCCTCCCTTTTCCCTCCCTGGTTCTAGGAGTTGAGCCCTGGGACACACTAGCTCCCAGTTACATCCCCAGCCCTTTCATGATTAATTTCTTTATGTTGAAACAGGGTCTCACTAAGTTCTCAGGGCTAGCTTCAAATTTAGGTCTTCCTGCCTTGGTCTCCTGAGTAACTGGGATAACAGGCCAGCACTGTGCAGCCATGTGCTTGCCTACACCCCTTAGCAGCGGATGGTGATTGAAGAGAGAATCAAAATAGCCTCCTTAGGAACTAAAAAAGATCACAGGCAGAATTTCAAATTGGGAGAAAGGTGGGCAGAGATATGTGGCAAATATTGTTCTCCAAACACTCTTTCAGGGGAGGGCACATGAATGTGGAAGAAAAGTCATGAGCCTTTCAGTTTAAATTAACATAAGCAGGATAGAATTAAGTCTAGGCTTAAATATCACCAGGAGTTCAGAGCAATGAATACAGGATGAATCTTGCTAGATTTAATTTCTGAAGTTCTGTTGTGCTTATTTTTTTCAACTAAATATACCTGGGGAGGGAGCACCATGGATTAGGTAACCGAAGTCATTGCAAAATTAAGAAATGAACCTGTTGATTTTTTTACATATTTATGGTAAATTATTCTTCTCTTTAATGTGCTATTTTTTTATTAGTTCTTGTCACCCGTGAATATGTGCTCAAGTGTCCCACCCCTGGATGCACTGGAAGGGTAATGTGAAGAATAATCGCAACACTCACAGGAGGTAATTTTGATGGCATACTAATCATTTTATATTTTTTAAAATTGAAGCTTTCCACCAATCAAATCATGGGCTATGTGTTATGAAAACCACTTCATCCCTACCAAATGTAATACCACTTGAAATAGATAAATATTCTCACCCACTGTGATCCTGCATTATGTATAATTGGGTAGGTGGGAGGTTGCACTCCATTCATGTATGATCCATCAAAATGTATAAATGCATTCTACTGGCATGCACACCTAATTAGAACAAATAAAATAAAAAATTAGAAAGAAAGAAAAATGCTACCAAAGAAATTGATACAATGCTCTCCTAAAAAAATACATTCTCGACTTTTTCAAAGTCAAGTCAAGAAGACAGAAAAATCACCTCATTATTTCCTCTCCTATAAATTTTTATATTGGTAGCCAGTTTCAAAAATGAAAAACTTATATTTGAAGTTTCTGGGGCTATATGTTCTTAGAGTCAGACAAACAAACAATTTTCTTCTATTCTGGAAGCCCACAATTATAGTGTTGATACTGAAGAGAATTGCTTATCTTGGGTTCCACTCCCTAGGCATTAAGAAGGAATCAGGTTGGCTTCCCTACGCAGTGGTTTGTTAACCAGGCAGGGAGGGGACATCCTTCCATTGAGATTGGATTAAAAGAAAGGATGTATGTGCGTTTATATATGAATTCATTGTGTGTGTATTTGTATGTGAAAATGCTGACCATTTCGTGTGTGCATTTTATATTATGTGTAGACTATGATTTTGAGGTTCTATTTGACTTATAAGTACATGGCCAAGAAAACTTCAATTTAAACTGTAAGAGTCAGTACCTAAAATTATGCTAAAGACCCTAAGATAAATTATAGAGTTACCATGCACCATCTATAGTTGGACCCATTGCATCTGAAATGACCACATACTGCTTAAAATAGTAGTTTCAGTACGATTTGGTTATTTCTCCTTTATATAATATTTTGATTTTTTAAAAATGAGTTTGTTACCTTGTACCTCTGGGATGGGTTTGGGGAGCAACATAGTTTTCAAAACCTTTTGGGATCATTTCATATGAGAATAAGTGAACTGTTAACTTCATTTAACACTTAGTGTGCCAAGTGTGCCGTGAGGCACATGCCAGAGCAAATCATTTCATCATCTTAACTCATGTCCTCCTGATTTTCTCTTTTGAAACAGTCTTTCTGGTTGTCCAATTGCTGCAGTTAGAAAATTGCCAATGTCCCACCTTTCTGTTCACCTTGAGAGCACCTCCTCCTTGTCCTTGGTTTATCTAGCTCTCCCTGAATATGCAAAATGCCAGCTCATTAAAGACTCACCATCTGCTTAGTTTCTAATATTTGGTTGAAAAAAGCTTTCTACTTGTTCAAGTATAGAAAAAACCTTTGTGTCAAACAATAAAAATGCAGTTATATATCTAAGTATAAATTGTCATTGGGAAAATAAGTACTGAAAGGACACATTTTTCTGTACTGGAATTATGTTTTCTGTAAATACATAATTTTTAGATGTACAGCCTTAAGCTCTCTGTAGTCCCTGATGGTTTTGCTTATGGGGGTTTGAGCTACTTTTTTGCCACAAATATTGCCAGTGCTCTTGCCCCATAACATTGGCAGTAGAGTTTTTATCATAAGAAGTGTCAATACAAAACATATTAAGAGAATAAGCATTCTCCCCCAGCAGCCACATCATTTGATCTGTGAACCTCCATGAAAACCCATCTGAAGAACCTTCATTTAATGTACCAATGGATAGTGCTCCATGTGCTAATTCATTCTCCACATAATGTAATGCAAGAAGTTCCATTTTTTTTTAAAAAAGATCTATTTAATGACTAAGATCATGTACATGCAATTGATAATCCAATCTCTCTTCAACAGCAAAGCATTGTTCAAATCCGGTCAAGTGTCCTCGTGGACCGCCTAGAGTAGACGTCCACACACAGAGCAGGGGCCTTGCCAGCTCTTACGGCTCTGGTCAGTGCAGTGACGACTCCCAGACAGAGGCAGCTGCTGCTGTCCTGAGCCTTTCCACCCACTGCAGGGAGGACGCAGCCATGCTCCCCAGCAGACCACAGCCTCTGCATGCGAAGGTAGGCCAGTCCAAGAGTCAGAGGGGGCAGAGACAGAACTGTGAGAATAAACTGCCTTTGGTATTCCCCACCACATTTGCCACCACTCAGCTCCCCCAGCCCGGAAGTGATCCCCTCCCTGTCTTAGGAAGAGGGACATCGAGAATGGATGAAGTCAGTGTGTGCAGAGAAGGCAAGTGTGCCTCCCTTGGTTGGTGGCTCTTGAAAATGGCATACCACCATCTGGGGAGAAGTGAGTTATGGAGACTGGTCAGGGAGACTTCACAGATTTCAAAGCCATTTTCATCAAGGGGACCTGATAGAAAAAGAAAAGAGGATTGAAATTAAAATAAATCTCAATGGGGGAAGCTTTTGCTGCCGGCAAATCAAAGATTGCACAAATGTAAAACATTTGCAAAGCTGACCCATGAAATTTTGTCATTGCACATGTTGCTGTCATGTAACATAAGATAGTCTCGGCTGCCAGAGCTTTCTCAGGACAGGTGGGAACTCCCATGCATTACCTCAGCAGGGACGTTTCAGAACCTGCAGTGCTCCAGTCCAAAACCAATATGGAGATCGTGGTGAAAACACCACATTTCTGAAGCCCATGAAATCAGTCACATTTTCCCGCATCCTCTCCTCTCCACATGTGAGGAGAACATGTGCTCATGGTGACGTGGCTAATGCATACACAGTGTCCGTGCCTGGCCTGTGGCAGGGAGTGGCTTGTTTTGCAAGTGCCACAATGATCCACAAGAGCGGTTGTGGGGCTCCAGCCACTTCCTCCCGCTGGAGCCAGGAACTCCTATTTACACAAAGGGCTTCAATTAAGACAAATCATTTTCCTACTTAGATGGCTGAAGCCAGCTGAAACAAGTGCCCAGCTTGATAACAGCCTTTATCTTGCTGTCTGGGGACATTTCCTGGGCTACAGTGGCACCCTGAGACCCAGACAGTCAAAGCCTATGCCCTCTTCCCTGTAAGGGCAGGCTCTCTCTGCAGTGGCCAGCTGCTCGCCTGCCCCAGGCCAGGCCTTCACGAAGGCAGGTCGGGCAGTGCCATGGGGCATCTGACAGAAGAGTCAGCGTCAGCTTCTGGACAGAGCTGAGCCAAGTAACCCCCGGGAAGAGGTGGTGACCGAAAAGAACTCAAAAATAATTTTCCAACAAATGAGGTTCTGAAGAATCCCACACAAACACAAAGAAAAACACATTCCCTGAAAAAATAAAGAAATTACCTGTCTATCTGAATTCAGAGGAATCCCAGCCCCAATCCATTGCCAATGGCAAATGATTTGTAGGATTTTAAAATGATTTTTAAATCCACATTTGAAATTTGTGTGAATTTTTTAAAGGTGTATTCTAATAGGGATATGGTTGCAAGAATACCAAAATAGCTTCCTTGCTAGTGCTTTACTATTTGATGGTTTAGGCTGCCCTGCAAAAATCAGACTTACCAGTATTATAATTATTAATGTCATTTAAAGTACTCAAGTCCTAGCTTTCAAAAAAAAAATTGCCTCTTTCCTAGCAGTAAGCATAGCAGGAATGTTGTTTCCTTTTCTCAGTGATATGAAGATTTTCCTTATCATTTCTTACTCAGTCCTCATAATTAACATTTTAATGACAATAAAATGTGCATATTTCATCATCCATATCTCTATTGTTGATTGTTGAGGTCATTGCTTATTTTGTAGTACAAAAAATATTATAATCAATAATTCAGCTTTCAATTTAATAATAATAGAAATCTATAGGCAGTGTGGCTGGGGCTGGGGCTCAGTGGTGGAGCACTTGCCAAGCACATGTGAGGCACTGGAGTCCATTCTCAGCACCACATAAAAATAAATGAATAAAACACAGGCCCACCAACATCTAAAATAATATTATAAAAAGAAATCTATAGGCAAGAAAAAACCCTTGAAGGCAAGAACAATCTATTTCTCAAGCTTGATTTTCCTTAAAATATAGTGTCTTAAACCTATTAATGTGCTTCCTCAGTAATTTATTAAATACATAGGAGGTTGGTAGTATCATTCAAAATGGCTGAAATAGAGGCCTTTGATGACTTTTCTAGGTTGGAATGTATAGCCTAGCCTCAAAGCACTCACAGTACACATGTATATACTTAATATAAGAATCCCAAAGAGCACCTTGAAGATTCAGAATGTCAGAGGACGAAAAGGGACAGGGACTGTCAGCTGTGGTTCTAGCCCCTTCCTCCCTGGTCTCTCCCACCTTCCCCCTTTTCTGCTGCCAGAGTTTCAGGCAGAGAGAAGTGATGCCCATTGACGTTGCACTGCATAAAAGTCCAGGCTGTAAGTGTGCCATCTTCCATCTTGGGCAGAAAGGCACCCTTGGCTGTTAGTTTGTCGTGGATGAGCCCATCTGTACCCCACTCCCCAAAGTGCAGATCCCTCTCCATGATAAGTCAGGTGTGCAGAGCAGCCAGCTGGGGCGTGGAAATACAAAGGCACCTCTTTTGAACATTAGGAGGGATTTTATTTCTCACTCAAGCCCTGATCACTCAAGATGTATAAACAACTCCTCGAATTTCTCATATTAAAAAAAATGCTATTTGAAATTCTGTTTCTGAAAAACTAAGATATATAAGAGTCTTGTGTTAGAAAAGTTGTATTTTTCAGAGAAATCAAATCTGCACTCTTTATGGGTTTTGCACTAGAAAACTCTGCAGCCTAGTCACGTGTCTTCTTTTTCCTAAGCCATGTGCCACAGCAGTCTGGAACTTTAAGTGAATGTTGGTTGTGCAGTCTCAACCCAAGATTTTTTTCCTTTATTTTTTTTTGAAGAATGTCAGCAGCTACCATATTTAGCACCGCACTTTATGTTGGCTATTAAACTTGATTACTATAACATTTTTGCATTGCAATAGTTGCATTTCAGCTATGGAGCCAAAAATTGTTTCTGATGGCAGAATACATTGTGAGGTCATGGAAGGGAGAGGGCACATGGCAATCATATGGGTAAGAGTGTGGATTTTCTGTCACCAAGGTTCATTAGTGCTGGTATAAAAATGTATGTGTTTGTTGTACAGATGGATTAAGATGTTGTGGTCACTACCTTATCATCCAGGAAAAGCTGTACTGTCAAATTCAGGGCTTAAAACTATCACAGGAGATTAAATGGTTTACCAAAAGGGGACAGAAAGGTGTAGCCAACGCATCTTAGTGCTACCTGTTAGAAGTGCATTTACCTACGACAGATGTAATGCACCTTAACCAGTTGGTGGAATGAGAGATTGAAAATAGGAATTTTTCAGGTGACATAAGCACATAGAAGAGGTGCTTCTATTTTTTCCATCAGGCCCAAATGGCAAGTCAGACTAAGTCCAGGAATCAGGTTCAGTGCTGTGGGAGAGAGGGTGGAGATAGGGGGAGCAAAAGTGCATCCCAGGAAAGTAACTGGTGGCCATGGGCATTAGGAATCATGCTGATGTGTCCAAGGCATTTGCTTTGCCCACCAAAAGGAAAGAGAAAAGGAATTGTCAAGAAGTTGAATGTGAATTGATCAATGATGTTGAATGGAACAGAAAGGTGTTGTTTGATCTATTTGGAAAAATGACAGGCATGTTCTTCCAGCTTTAAGGAATTGCTACATGGCAATGGTGGCAATTCCTGACTCCACACAAGCCACTCTGTGGGGTGAATCTTGAAGCAGATCCAGAACACATGAGCAGTTTATAGGAACTTGAGCCAAATAGAGAATGCAGTGCTGCTCCTTAAAACATTAAAAATAAAAAACACTTGGCAAAGTTATCATGCGGAGCAACCTTAGAAGGTTCATGCTAAGCAACTACAAAATAAGCATGCTTATCCTGAAGTTATCATTGTTAAACCACAAGTAGGCACGCTGCCAAATGCTACCCAAGTGTGAAGGCGAGATGCAAATCTGCGTCTGTCTTCTCACCAGCCATGATTTGGCAAAGCTTTCCAGTTCAGGTAACCTAGGGTGAAACATTGTTTGCATATTTATATGATGTTCCAGTGAAGATTCTCTTCCAGCTGGTTATGTTTGCATATTGCTCATGTCACTTTATTTATTTATTTATTTATTTTTTGGCTTTTAAAATTTTTTACTTTGGTAAAATATACATGATGATATTTCAGTTATTTCTAAGTGTACAATTCAGGGACATTAAATATATTCACAATGATATGTAACCATCTATACCCAAAGCATTTTCATCATTCTTCAATTAACCTCTGTAGCTTTTAAACAAAACCCCCACCTCTCTCTCCTCCCACCTGATCCTGGCAACCTTTATTTTCTATGAATTTGCTATCACTAAGTATCACATCTAAATAGAATCATGCAGCATTTGTCCTTCTATGTATTTTACTTCTGGTGTATTTCACTAAGCATGATGTTTTCAAGATCCATTCATATTGTAGCATATATCAAAATCCATTTTTTTGTGGCTGAGTCATTTCTATTATGTGTATAGACCACATTTTATCTATTCATCTGTTTTTGGGAATTTGGGTTATTTCCACATTTCTTCTTTTGTAAAGAATGCTGCTATGAATGTTCAGGCAGAAGTATCTATTCAAGTTGTTTTTTTCACAGATGTGGTGACTCTACTTTGTGTACAACCAGAGAAACTATAGCTGTACTCCATTTGTGTTCAATGAATCAATAAGCAAATAAAAAAAAGCTCATGTCACTTTAATGATGTGGTGGGAGAGTTGGGAAGTTTTGTGTGCCTTTTGATGAACACAAATGTCAATGCTTTAAATGGTGAATTTGAAAAGATAATTCTGTAAAGTAGAAAAGAAGATTTAAACCTGAACTTTAAAAATGTGTACATATACAAAACAATTTAGCCCATATATTTAGCATTTGGAACATCTTATTATTTCTATTAAGCTACTTTATTTAAACCAATAAACATGAGGCCCACTAAGGGTGCTCCTCTTAGAAGTCTAAGAATTGACCACTACCCAAGGCAAATCAAAAAGCTTGATTTAAAAGTCAATATGCTTCCATAAAAGCTTACATTTAATATTACTCCTTAAAAGACCCAAATAATTCAGCTATAACTGAAAACTGCTTCAGTGTTTTTCTGTTTCCTGTTGTGCACCAGGAAGGCCAGCTAGAAGAGGAGGAATGTGGGATGTTGAACTTAAGAGTGGACAAAAATCACATCCTGGGCAAGGCTGCACCCATGTCTTCTGACTCTACCAGCCCAACCCTCCCTCATCCACATCCAAAATGAGCAACTGTCAAGCTCTCTCTGACCAGGAGGGCTTGGACACACCTATCAAGGACAGCAAATCCTGTGGGATGACTGGAGGAAAAAGAGGTATTGTTTGAATGTGTCAGTCAATAAGCAGGAGGCAGAGCATGATTGTAGAGCATCACTAACTTTCTCTTCCCACGTTATATTTCATGTCCCTGATTCATAGTACATAATCCGGCACACTGACTTAGAATTTGATAAAGTGACATCTCTGTATTTCACATGAAATTTATAAATGAGCCCAACTTTTCCTTTCTCTTGCCTAAAAGCATATTCATTATAGTGGCTTGTGTCCCCATGATGGTGACAGGTGTCTGCATGGCAAGATTGATTTTATTATCCATCCCATCATAAAAAGGCAGTGCCAGCTCACTAATTCTTTTAGAACAAGAAGGTCAAAGATGAAATTCAGTCAGAAAGAATCTTGGAACCATGTCAAATCTGTTTCTTTGGTTTCTTGAAGGAACTCTGTTGGTATGTCCATGTATGGAGTCATTATTTGAGGTATTAGATCATGAATGTTGGATGTTTAAATTCTATCAATCCCAAGGTCAAGGAGACTTGTTTGTGCGTTTGGATATCTCAGGGGTGTTTCATCCTGAAACCAGAACTTGTTACCTGGCAGGTGCCAATTTAGCCTTTACCTCTGTAGACTGAGTTGCCTAACTTGGTTGACTCACCATGAAATACTTAGTGACACTTACAGGTTTTGACAATTAGAACTCCCATTGTGTAGGCTGTAACATAATTGTAGGTGTGAACCTGACGATTACCGTGAGTGGTTTGTCAGAAAAGTTGTTGATGAGATTGTCAGTTGATATGTTTAAAGGACTGGCATGGCCATCGTCTGCAGAAGTGTGTGCCTTCTTTTTCAGGGTTCTGAAGTTCACAGACTTGTGGGAGTTGGGGTCCTAATTTGATTTTGGCGTTAACACCTCAGAGTGAGAGTCAACATACACAGAGGTATGGGCTGTTTTCAAGTCTGCCTTCCTTTTTTTTTCATCCTTCCAATGTCCCTCCCTTCTTTCTCTCCACACACTTTCACTGTCATTTCCAAATCCAGTGTGAGGGGTCCTGAAGGTGCATCAGCAGACGAGACCCACTTCCAACATGCTGAGCAGCTCAGTGACCCTGTGCTCAGAGTTCAACAGGAGGACTGACCCATATCCAGAAACCCTCATCCATGGAGTAGCACAGGCAGACACCCGATGTGCAGAGGAAGGAACTGCTAACCCTGCCTGGGGTTGTCAGAGATGGGTGCCAGAAGCCCCACCATCCCTGACATCACATGGAAAGTTGAAGGGTTGTGCCACAGTAGCTTTTGGTTAGAATGTGCTCTGTTGACTTTAGTTACTTTATTCTGCTGGGCTTTGAAATCTTCACCTAAAGTATGTCATTAATCTATCGTTATACCTGAAGTTGTGCACCCCTTATCTGATTTGCTTGGGACCAGAAGTGTTTCAGTTTTGGAGGTTTTCAGAATTTGGAATGTATGCACAGACTTCTGGTTGAACATCCCTAACCCAAAGCCTGAAATAAAAAAAAAACTACAAAATTGAAATTAATTTTTGGGGTATCATGTTGCATTTTATTTGGATTTTCAGATTAGGTTTTCTTAAGCTGTATTTTAGAAGATACTTTTATTTAAATAATACATGTTTGATGATAACAAATGTTAAACAGTCACCTGCAGAGTTCAAGGAGTTTATTAAAATTAAGTGACAATGGCGGACTAGACAGGGGACATCTCTTCTCTCCACCACAGTAACCTACTGCCTTCCAGCCTTACACTGAACTTCCACCTGGTGACAGAATCTAGAAGTCTGTCACTATTCACATTACTCGGTCATGCAGTGCCACTTGTCTGAAATGAAAGTGTGGACCATGCTTGGAAGTGGGCAGGTTGCTTGGAGGCACAGTTTTCAGGGGTCAAGACTGTGGGTGCAATCCCACTACCTACACGTGGCCTTTAGAGACCAGAGACACGCTCCAGTTAACCTGTTGCCTAAAGGGTTCCTCAGACTAGGCATGAGATCTGTGGGTGTGGGCTGAGTAGAAGTCACTGTTATCCACGAAGGACAGTACTTTACAAGGTATCATTTACGGCCTCCCTTTTCTTGAATGAATCGTGCAGTCTGTTCTCCTCTCTGGGAGTATCTCAATGCTATGTGCAAAGTGGCACCTAGGATTTCTGTCCTTATTCATGTGACTGTGTTGTCAAGGGACCTTGGTCAGTTCATTAAGCAGAGAGCTTCTTCAGTATTCAGACTCATTGTCAGAGAGATACAGTCTTGAGGAGGAACGAGGCAAATTTTCCTCAAGTGGGTTCTCATTTTTGTGTAGTGTATCTTGTATTGTTTGACATTGATTATACTTGTGTGCCCTTAGACATAATGTCAACCCCCCATTATCTCCTTGGCTATCCTTCCCATTACCCAGAAAGTCAAAAAAGAAGCCTCGTAACAATTATTTTATATTTACTTTCCAACCATGTTTTTGCATAATTAAAAAAATATTGATTAATCTTAACAACATTAGAGATTCAACTGGAGAATATTTTTATCTAATGCATATAAATTTGTGACCATGTTTCATATTCCTACAAATCCAAAATTTCACAAAAACTGGGAGGCGTTTTTCTTCAAGGTATTTGCTTTGTTTTTTGAGAATGAACTGATTGACTTCAGGTCTGACAGCAAAATCTTTTACTGTTGCAGTTTACACACTTTTATAATTGATCATTTCTTTCAAAATCCTCCACAGTCGCTTGTTTTCCATAATGCATAAATTCAGCCTTCAAACAACAATGGGGATATTTATATGTTCCTATATAAATGTAAAAGTGAAAAACAAAGGTTCTTCCACACTGAGACAAAATTGAACTTATTTTTAAATATATTTTTATTTATTAACACATAACTGTGTAGACTTACGGGGTACAGTATGACATTTCAGGATGTGCATACAATCAGAAATGACCTGATCAGGGTAATTGGCATATCTACCACCTCAGACATTTACCACTTCATTGTGTTGGGAATGTTCAAACTCCTCTCTACAAGCTAGCTTGAAATATTTAATTAAAAATTGCATTTTTCTTGGTGGGTCCAGTGGTGCTAGACTGTAATTCCAGTGACTCAAGAGGCTAAGGAAGGAGGACAATAAATTCAGAGCCAGACTCAGCAACTTAGCAAGGCCCTAAGCAATTCAGCAAGAACTAGTCTCAAAAAAAAAAAGCGCCAGTGGGGATGTGGCTCAGTGGTTAAGTGGCCTGAGTTCAATCCCCAGGACAAAAACAAAAACAAACAAAAAACAAAACCCGCCCCTGCAAAACAAACAGAATTTTTCTAAATATATAACACCCATATTCAAATGCAAATTTATTAGTAGGAATTCAGAATTTATTAGCATTAAAACGTTGCATATAGAAAGCTATTGCTGTGGCTGATAATTTTTATCTGGTTTATTGTTGGGTCCCCTCGGCCAGGCTGTCGTGATGCCTGGCGCGGCAAAGTGGACACAGCGCCACCTGGCGGAGGTGAATGAAACCTGTGTGCAGGCACGTGGCCAGATGTGTCTGCCTCTGAAGGTGAGTTAAAGGGCGTCATGGAAACACCACAGCAAGGAGGTTTCTGAGTTCAGCCCAGCTGTGAGGCAGCAGCAAATGCGCTGGGGCCTGGCAGGTGGGGTGAACACAGGGCATGTGTCCTGGCTTGCCAGGCCCTCCCTGGCCTGCATCCCACGTGCCCAGTGATGGACACCCCCTCGCCACATTGGGGACCGCGGCAGGTACGCGCCCTCCTCTTACAAGTCCTACACCCAGGTTCCAGCGCCTCCTGTTGGGCACTCTGGGAGAGGAGGGTCCCAGCAGAGTTGGTGGGATGACTCTCCATTCCAGCCTCACCTAACCCAGCGAGCCGCACGACGCGCTCCCTGCTCTGAGCTGTCAGCCGCCGGCCTTGCAGGGGCTGCGAGGCCCCAGGCAGGTCTCCTGAGCCCCGTCCCCGCTGAGCCCAGAGCAGGAGGAGCCGGTTCGGAGGGCAACGCCCCTGGGTCGGGTGCTACACCGGTCCCCCCACGCGTCCCCCCGCTCCACCACCCCTCCCCGGTCCACTGGAACCTGGTGGGGTCCGAAGGCCGGCGGCTCGGTCCCCGAGGCCAGGCTGGCATGGTGCCTGGCGTGGCCGAGTGGGCGCAGCGCCACCTGGCAGACGTGCCGGGTATTGCGGGCTGTCAGGCTCCAGCGGGGTGGCTGAGCCTGGATGGAGCTGCGTCTCTCAAAGGCCCAGGGAGGGGGGCGGGGCCGCGCCCCCACAGCCCCCGGCCCCTCTTCTGTGGGGCCAAGAGGTTAGGGTGGCACGTCCGGCCAGCAGCAGGCCCCTGGGTCGCGCTGCCTTCGTCCTGGCACTTCCCATCCCAGCTGAGCCAGCGCTGGACTGGAGTCTCCGGTGCCACAACGGGTACCGGAAGCGTCTCTGGTTGCTATGGGAACCGGGACGCCAGCATGCTGTCATTAGGCCTCTCTGTGATGGCAGGCCTGATCGGCAGCGCAGCCACACCGTCAGGGAGGTCATTGGGGGACCCGCATCTTGCTCAAGGCCCAGCACCACGCCCTGGGGAGAGAAGAAAGGTGCATTCTCCTACCTGAGCCCGAAAGCCCCACGCCCTTCAAACCCACCTGGCTGCACGCCGGCCCCTTCCACTTCGCGTAGTGTTGCTTCCCAGCGATTTGCTCTCATGTCCCCGGACCACCAGGAAACTGGTTAGGCCATTTTCTGAGTGGGATCCAAAACCGTGCAGAAGGATTTTGCTCACAAAGGAAAGATTCAGAATTCCATGGCTATGACTCTCTGCAACTCATCTGACTCTACTGATGGTTGAGAGGAATTGCTGCAAGCCTAAGTGCCGGAAGTGTGAACAGTGCCTGGGGATGAGTGTGTGTGTGTGTGTGTGTGTGTGTGTGTGTGTGTGTGTTTTCTTTTTTCCCCTGTCTTCCTGGGATCATGGAACCCGTGAGCCATCACCTCTTCCCTTTCCCCCTTTCTATTCACAGACTGTGTCTCGCTGAGGTGCTGAGACGTTCCCTAACATAGGGAAGCGGACTTGGCCCGGGACAATCACCTTCCTCAACCTCTCCCACTCCTGAGGTGTAAGGCAAGATGCAGCACCTCCTGTGGGATGGTCATTGGGCCCAGAAGCCTACTGGTTAGAATGTGTCCAGAGAAAAGGCCAGGGGTAATGGGAAGAGTGAGAAAGGAGTGATAGGCTGGTGATGGTGTTGGCCTGGTGTTCAGCTGGGAGTGATTCCCACCATCTCCTTTGATTCC
>JAJEJO010050030.1:18818-80071 GCA_020662805.1 Glaucomys volans | reverse complement strand
AATATGTTAGCCATTTGAAATTCATCTTTTGAGAAGTGTTACATTATCTTGGTGAGTTTACCCTTTTTCATAATGTGATGGCTTTCATTGACTCTAGAGACTATTTTTTACTTTATAATGTACATATAGCCACTCCTGCTTTCTTTTGGTAATCAGGTATGTGGTGTAATCACTTTCAGTCTTTCCTTAAATATAAATTGAGTTTATTATAAACAGCATATATTAGGATCTTTTTAAAAATCCATTTGGCCACTCATCTTTTTTTTTAAGTAGGAATTGTGGCTAACACTCCCTTCTTTTTTATTTTTTTTATTTTTCAGACTTCATTTTGATTCACTGTACACATATATGGTACAAATTTCATTTCTATGGTTGTGTATGATGTACATTCATATCATTCTTGTTAATCACACATGTACATAGGGTAATGATGTCTGTCTCATTCCACCACTTTTCATATCCCACCCCCTCATCTTTTTATTGGGGACTTTAGTCCATTTACATTTAAAGTAATCTTTTAAAAGGAGGAATTTTTTCTAGTTATTTTATTAACTCTCCTCGATTTGTCTTTTAGTTGGTTCTCTTTCTATCATGCTGTCTTCTTTTGTATTTCATTTATTTTGTTTTTATTTTCCTTATTTGGAGGCATATGTGTTGATTTCTTTCTCTTCTTTTGTGGATCTTCTTTACTTCTTTTTCTTTTTTGGTATGGGATTGAACCCAAGGGCACTTTATCACTGAGCTACATCCCTAGACCTTTGGAACTTTTTAAGTTTTGTTCTGAGACAGGATGTCACTAAGTTGCTTAGGGTCTTGATAAATTCCTGACACTGGCCTCAAATGTGTGCTCCTCCTGCTTCAGCCTCCCAAGTTGCTGGGATTATAGACATGTGCCATTACACCCAGCTTTTCTGTAACATGTATAGGGTTTTTTTTTCCTTATTAACAAGGGACATTGCTATAATTTGGATCTGGAATGTCCTCAAAAGTCACATTTGTTAAAAACTTGTTCCCCAGCTTGATACTATTGGGAGTAGTGGAAACTTCAAGAGATGGGGCCTATTGGGATGATTATTAGGTCATTGGGGGTGTCCTTGAAGGGAATAGGGACTCCAGTCCATTCTTCACTTTCCTTTTTTGTTTTTTGACCATAGGTGAGTGTCTTTGCTCCACCATGTGATCCTGCCATGATGTGCTACCACAGGTCCAAAGCAATTGAGCCAACTGATCATGGACTTAAACTTCCTGAACTATTAACCAAAATAAATATTCTCCCTTATTAAATTGATTATCTCAGGCATTTTGTTATAGAAACAGAAAGCTAACAAAGGCATGCATAAAACATAACAGGCTACTTTAAGCTGATCACTTCCCTAAATGCAAGAACTCTCCCTTTTATTTCTCTTCCCTTAATCTTATAAACTACTGACATTCCAATTTACATCTATTTATATTATATGTTTATATGTGATGTACTTATAGTTGTTCTTAATACCTCTGTTTCTTAACTTTTATAGTAGAAATAGAGTTGTTTACCTACCATGGTTATACTTATACTGGTTTTGTCTATCTCTTTACTTTTACCAACAAGTTTCATATTTCTCATGCTCTCATGTTGCTGTTTAGTGTCTTTTTGCTCTCTGGGTTTTGTTGTGTTCTTGGCTGATTGTCGAACGTATAGCCCTGCCCTTGCTAGGCAAGCACTCTACCACTGAACTATATCCCCAGCCCTGTTCTTTTGTTTTGACTTGAAGAAGAACTCCCTTTTTTGTTTACTATAAGACAGATCTAGAGGGGATAAAATCCCTTATCTTTTATTTGTCTGAGAAAGTCTTTATTTCCCCTTCATTTATAAGGAGAGTTTTGCTGAGTATAGTACTCTTGGATGTAGTTTTTATTTTATTAAATTTTAATCCTTTAGATATATCAATACTCTTTTGCTGCCCTGAAAAGTTTGTTCTGAAAAATCTGCTAATACCCTTATGGAGGTTTTCTTGCATGTTAACAGCTTGCTTTTCTCTTGCTGCTTCCAAAATTACATTTTGTCTTTAATTTTTGACAATTTTATTATAATATGTCCCTGCATGTTTAGTTCAGATTCATCTTATTTGGTGTCCTTTTCATTTTCTTATGCATATTTATGTTTCTTTTCATGGTCTTGAGACATTTCCACCCACAATTTCTTTGAATAACTTTTCTGTTTCCCCTAGACTCTAATAAGGAATATATTTGGTCCACATTAAGTTTACAAGTTCCTTAAGCTATCTTCACTCTTTCACTGTGTTTTCCCCCCTTCTGATTTCATGAATTCTGGTGACCCATTAAAATTGGCTGATACTTTGTTTCACTTGATCTAGTCTACTGTCTCTGTTGGATTTTTTCAGCTCACTTATTCATTTCTGTGATTTCTATTTGATACTTTTAAATATTTGCTATTATTTTTTGAAATTCTCATTTTGTTTTATATTGCTCTCCTGAGCCCAGTGATCATCTTTATGATTGTTATTATATATTCTTTATTGTATTAAACAATTATCTCCATTTCACTAGGGACAGTTTATGGAGATTTAACCTGTTATTTTGTTTGGAATATATTTCCCTGTTGCTTCATTTTCCTTGACTCTCTTTGTTGGTTTCTACACATTAGATATGACAATCCCTATCCCAGTCTTTACAGATTAACCTCATGTAAGAGATAAACCTTACTAATCTACCTGGCCAGAGATTCTAGATGCCTATAAACTCTTTGTGCTTTCTGAGTTGTTATCTTTGTTCTTATTGGCTTCCATTGCTAAATCCTGTTAGTTCCCTAAAACAGGCAAGACAGAAGTCACCCCTAGAGAGCAGGTGTAAAGACAGAGTGTAGATTTGTGTTCCAGTTTCCTCTGGTTTCAGGAAGCTGGAATCTGGAGTTTCTCTCCCACTTTCTCCTCATTGAGCCAGGCAAAGCATCTGTGCCAAACACATGAACTCACATTCAGTCCATACACTCTTTCAACCCTTTGCTTTGCCCTGTCACCCCTAGGAATCTACAAATGCTGTTACTCATCTGCTCTTAAAAGTTAGCTGGGGCAAGTTAGATAAAAGTTTGGCTTTATCTCTGGAGTGATGCAGAAGAAGAGTTGTGGAGAATACCACACTCTCATTCAGTCTTTCAGAGGACTAAAGTGCCCTAGCCTGTCAGCAGTCATATACAGGCTAATTAAAGGACTGACCTATAGGCAGCAGCTAATAAAGTCAGGATGTTAGGTTTGCAGTCAAATCCCCTCCATGAAGAAACCTCCAACTGTGTGGTTTTGCCCAGTTTTTCTCTGTGCTTAGCCATAGAAGTCTCATATGTCTATTTAAAACCTCCTCTCTGTTCTTTGTGGTGCAGGGAAACTCACTAATAAAGAGCCCCATCAACTCCCAGAGCTAGGTGACAGTCCCTCAAATGAGAGCTATAAAGTTGCAGCATTCAATATATGGACAAACTTCTAGGAAGAAAGTTTACAAGTAACTGGGATGGGAAGAAGGTGTGGGAAATTGCCCATGGGGCCCATTCACACTTCTGAAAGTCTATTGTTTTTCCTGCCCCATTGGCTTCCAGAGGCAGACTAGTTAGAAACTCAGTCCTCAGGCACCACCTCAGAAAATGTTTAACCAAACCCTTCCTAGAGAATAACTTGGAGCTGGATATGTTTGCCTGCTTGCTCTGCACTGAAATTGGGAACTTTTATTCATCTCCTATTTGCTTCCTTCATCATTTATTTTCCATTTGTCCCTGCTACAGTGCTAAAAAGTGGTATTAAACTATTTTGTGTCTTCTTAGAAGCGAGAGAAGATATCTAATGCACTTTTATATAACAGGTGACTGAACATAATCATGGCATGGTATAAATAAAAATCAAGTGAAAGTTTCATGCCGCAGTTAAAGACAATTAAGTTGAATTCCATATATGAATATACACATAAAATAACATCTAGAAGGGTAAACACTATGGAATTAGTAATGGATGTGTCAATGAATGGGGTTGTGGACATTTTCACTATTAATTTGTTATTTTATGATTTATTTGTAATGATTATGGACTGTTTTGATGTTATAAAATAATTGATTATTAAAGTAATAATTTTAAAAACAAGTAGTTTAAACTTTAATATATGACATGATATCATCTTTTGTAATTTTTAAATTCCAATCAGGCATATATGTAATGAATCTTTGAACAAAAGTCACTACTTTAAAATAGCATTATCCCCTAATTAAAGTACATACCCCTCCTTATCTTGACCTAAGGATAATGAAACTTACTGTACACTCAAGAAGTTTTGCATACAGGCATGATAGCTGTAGATGAGTAATGATACAGAATTTAAATTCTTACAAAATAGGAATGCAGGCTAAAGTTATTTATTCCCCTAGATGGTTGAATGTTATATGTTTTTTGGAGAGAAACATAGAGGGGGGAGGGAGGGCTTCTTATCTACACTAGGGAGCATGATTATAACTTCCTGCCTCTTTTTAAAGAAAGACAATTTTCTTCCCATCTTTTCTCATGTTACTACTATATCTTCCCCTCTAGTAGTGTGAATCCTAGGTATTGCAGTTTCCCCTTAATGACTTATAGGGTTCCTGCCTATTTTCAATACCTCGCCTTTAAGTGAGAGATCAATATTAGCAGCACACCATATAAACAATATGGGTCCTTAATCTAAATAGTCCCTATTAAGATATTAACAGTGTTGTCTTAATAAACAGAGATGAGTTCAAATTATTATCTACAGCATAACAGTAAGTTTGCAAAAAGGACTGCAGTTTCTAATGTTGGACAGGGAGGATGAGGAAGGTATAGGACATAACACTGATGAGATAGGTAGTGAGTCTATAGATATACTATGTCGTAGGAATAGTAGAAGTGGAATTAAAAGAAATAGGTTGTTAGCCTGAGAAAAAGAGATTCTCCAAGGAAACGGATATATAAGAGGAAGATAGAGTGAAAAGAATATTAATAAATGAAAAAGGAATAAAGTGGGTATATTAGGAATAATGGTAATAATGCAACTACTTTAAAAACGTTCTGCAATAAAATTATACTGTACAGTTCAAACCTCTTATTTTTCAATGACCTGATGCCTGAGAAGTGCTTGATCAAGCGGTGACCCAAGAAGGGTGCTGTCCCACTACCTCTTTGCTTCTGGACAGAGGCGACCTGATTTTACCCCAAGAAAACAAATAACCCAATCAATAAATGGGCTAAGGAAATGGGCAGACACTTTACGGAAGACCTACAAGCAATCAACAGATATATGAAAAAATGTTCAACATCTCTAGTAATAAGAGAAATGCAAATCAAAACCACCTTAAGATTCCATCTCACCCCGATTAGAATGTCTTTTATTAAGAATACAGGCAACAACAGGTGTTGGCAAGGATGTGGGGAAAAGGGTACACTCATACATTGCTGGTGGGATTGCAAGTTGGTGCAGCCACTCTGGAAAGCAGTGTGTAGATTCCTTAGAAAACTCCGAATGGATCCACCATTTGACCCAGCTATCCCACTCGTTGGCCTATACCCAAAGGACTTAAAATCAGCATACTACAGTATGCAGCCACATCAGTGTTCATAGCTGCTCAGTTCACAATAGCTAGATTGTGGAACCAACCTCAGAGATTGGGCAGAAGCACCATCCAACAAAGGACGTCCACAGTGAGACCTGTCTACCCACCAACTCTACCAGCTAGCCTGTCAGAACCCCACACTGGACTGATCAGTTGATGTCTTTTCTTGCCAATGAAAACCTTAAAAGACTAGAAGAGGTGACTGTTTCCAAGAATGCACAGACACCAACACAAGTGTACCAAGATTGTGAAGAAGAAGGGAATCATAACCCTCAAGTGAAACAAAGTTCCTATAACTACCCTTAAAATAGAGATCCATGACCTTACTGACAAACAATTTTGAATAATCATCTTAAAGAAATTCAGTAAACTGCAATAAAATGCAAGTGGACAACAACACAAAATTAGGAAAAATGTACACTTTTAAAAGTTCAAACAAGAAACATAAATCATTAAAAAAGATATCCTAGAGCCAAAGAATACAATGACTGAACTGAAATTTTCCATTTAGAGTTTCAACAGCAGATTAGATCAAGCAGAACCAGTGAACTCTAAGACAGGTCATTTGAATTATACAATCACAAGAGCAAAATAAAAAAAGAACTTAGCCTACAGGACTTTGGGGACACCATCAAGTAAGAAAATACACATATTATTATAACAAAATGAGAAGAGGGACACAAAGGAACGGAAAGCCTAATGAAATAATTGAAAACTTTCCAAATTGGGGAGATAAATGGACATCTAGACTCACAAGATCTAAAATTTCCACAATAGTTTGAACCTAGAAAGTTCTATATTAAGACACATTCTAGTAAAAGGTCAAAGACATAGAGAGAATTTTGAAGATGGCAAAACAGAAACAGTTTATCATATATATTAGAGTTCCATAAAACAAAAATATTTCTCTGCAGAAACCATGCAGGCCAAGAGAGAACGGGATAATACATTCAAAATGTTGAAGAATAGAGAACTGCTAATGAAGAACACCATACCTGACAAAGTGGTCCTTAAGAAATCACGGAGAAAAAAATATTCCCAAGGAAACAAAAGGTGAGAGAATTCATTACCACTAAATCTGCCTAATAATAAATGCTAAAGGAAGTTCTTCAAGTTTAATTTAAAGGATGTTAATAAATAACAGAAAACATGAATGTGTAAAATATGTTAGTGAAGTAAATGTAAAGTAAGAATTCTCTAAAATGGGAATTTTGGTACATAATCATTTTCACCTCTGGTATAAAAGTATATTAAAATAACTATAATAATTTACTATTGTATATTCAATAAAAAAGTGAACTGTCAGAGCAATAACCTAAAACATGAGTGAGAAAAAAGTAAAAGTATAGATGTTTTGGGATGTGATTGAAGTTATCAGCTTTAAATAGAATGATATAACTGCAAAATATGTTATGAAAGCCTCAGGATAACCACAAAGGCAAAACCTATAAAGAGACACAAATGTTAACAAAAAGAATTCAATGCATACTACCAAAAAATTAAGCACATTACAAAGGAAGATAGCAAGAGACAACAAAACGAATGAGGGAAAACAAAACAGAAAAAAATTAACAAAGTGGCAATAAAATCCATGCCTATCAACAATTACCTTAAACAAAAATGGATTATGGATGGGTTTATAGCTGAGTAGTTAACTAGCATGCATAAATCCTTGGGTTTAATTTCCAGCACAACAAAAATTGGGTTAAATTATATCATCAAAAGACAGAGCCTACATGCCCACCAACTGATGAATGGATAAAGAAAATATGGTAGATATACACAATGGAATACTCTTCAACCATAAAAGAGTGAAATCCTGCCATAGCTGACAACATGCATGGAACTGGAAATAATTATGTTAAGTGAAATAACTCAGGCACAGAAAGAAAAATATTGCTCAAAAGTAAAATATAAACCATTGATCTCGTTAACATTGAGAGTAAAATGGTGTTTACCAGAGGCCAAGTAAAGTAGGGGGAGGGGAAGGGATGTGGAAAGATGATCAATGGGTACTAAATTACAGTTAGAGCAAGAAGTTTTGGTGTGTTATTACACAATAGGGTAACTATAAATAGCAAAAATGTGTATTTAAAAAAGCTAGGAGAAAGAATTTTGAAAGTTTCACCATAAAGAGATGATAAATGTTTGAGTAGACATGTTTAACCTGACTTAAACATGACACAATGTATACAGATATTGAAGCATTGCATTGTGTCCCATTAATATGTAGAGTTTTTTCATGTATCAGTTTTTAAAAATGCAGAGTGGCTATTTACTATGTACAAGACTCACTTTGGCTTTAAGGACATACATGGGCTGAAAGTGAGGGATGAAAAAGTGTCACACCAATTGTAACCAAAAGAAAAAGGTGTGTCACAGAAGAGAGAAATAAGGTCATTATAATGATAAAGAGATCAATTAATCAAGAATATATAACAACTGTAAATTTTTCTGCACCCAACATTAGAGTACCTAAATATATAAAACAAAGACTAACAGAACTTAAAGAAGAAATAAACATTAATAAGGTAATGGTAGAGGGATTTAATATTCTGCTGTCAACAATGGACAGAACATTCAGGAAGAAAATCAATAAACAACTAATTTGAATAACACTATAGATCAAATGGAATACCAAACAAATAGAACATTCCATGTAACAGTGGCAGTGTACATTCTTCTCATATGCACACAACATTTGGCAATAGATTACATATTAGGGCATAAAACTAGTCTCAAATTCAAGAATATTGAAATCATATCAAGTATGTATTCTCAATGCAATGGTATAAAATTATAAATTAGTTACAAAAGGAAAATTCATAAATATTTGAAAATTAAACAACACACATACACTTAAGTGAATTTCAGTGGGTCAACGAATAACTCAAAAGAGAAATTTTAAAATATTGAGAAAATAATGGAAACAACATACCAAAATACTAAGATACAGCAAAAGCAGCTGTAGTGGGGAACTTTATGTTATAAATGCCTATGTTTTAAAAACATAAAGATAGAAAATACATTTATTATTGTCGATACTCTTGGTGATTGCCATCCTGACTGGAGTGAGAAGAAATCTTAAAGTAGTTTTGATATGCATTTCTATGATTGCTAGTGATATTGAACATTTTTTCATATACTTGTTGATTGATTGTATTTCTTCTTCTGTGAAGTGTCTGTTCAGTTACTTAGCCATTTATTGGTTTTGGTTTTTGTTTTGCTTTGTCTTTTTTTTGGTGTTAAGTTTTCTGAGATCTTTATATATCCTAGAGTTTAATGTTTTATTTGAGGTACATGTAGTAAAGATTTTCTCCCAATCTGTAGGCTCTTGTTTCACATTATTGATTCTTTCTTTTGCTAAGAAGAAGGGTTTTAGTTTTAACAAGTCCCATTTATTGATTCTTGATTTTACTCCTTGTGCTTCAGGGAACTTAAAAAGGAAGTCAGATCCTAGGCTGACATGAAGATTTGGGTCTACTTTTTCTTCTACTAGTGCAGGGTCTCTGTTCCAGCGCCTATGTCTTTGATCCACGTTGAGTTGAGTTTCATGTAGGGTGAGAGAAGTTTATTTAATTTTGTTAAATGTGGTTTTCCATTTTTCCCAGCACCATTGGTTGAGTAGGCTACCTTTTCTCCAGAGAATGCTATTGGCACATTTGCGTAGTATGAGATAACTTTATTTGTATGGGTTTGACTCTCTGACTTTTATTCTGTACCATTGGTGTACATGTCTGTTTTGGTGCCAATACCATGCTGTTTTGTTACTATTCCTCTGTAGCATACTTTAAACTCTGGTAATGTGATGCCTCCTGCTTCACTCTTCATGCTAAGGATTGTTTTGGCTATTCTGGGTCTCTTATTTTTCCAAATGAGTTTCATTTCTTTTTAATTTATTTATTTATTTTGGTTCAATGTACACAAATGGAGTACAACTATCATTTTTGTGGTTGTATACAAAGTAGAATCACACCATTTCCATATTTATACATATACATAGTATAATGATGTTTGTCACATTCTATTATCTTTCCTTCCCCACACCCCTCCCCTTACATTCCTCTATACAATCCATCCTTCCTCCATTCTTCCCCTACCTCCACCCCCCATTATGTGTCATCAACTACTTAAAAGAGAAATCATTTGGCCTTTGGTTTTTTGGGATTGGCTTATCTCACTTAAAATTATACTCTCCAATTCCATCCATTTACCTGCAAATGTCATTATTTTATTATTCTGTATGGCTGAATAATATTCCATTGTGTACATATACCACAGTTTCTTTATCCATTATCTATTGAAGGGCATCTACGTTGGTTCCACAATCTCACTAAAGTGAATTGGGCTGCTATAAACATTGATGTGGCAGCATTACTATAATATGCTGATTTTAAGCCCTTTGGGTATAGGCCAAGGAGTGGGAGAGCTGGGTCAAAAGGTAGTTCCATTCTGACCTTTCGAAGGAATCTCCATACTGTTTCCAAGTTGGCTGCATCAATTTGCAACCCCACCAGCAATATATGAGAGTACCTTTTTCCCCCGCATCCTCCCCAACACCTATTGTTGCTTGTATTCTTGATAATAGATATTCTAATTGGGGTGAGATGGTATCTTAGGGTAGTTTTGATATACATTTCTCTTATTACTAGGCATGCTGAACATTTTTTCATAAATCTGTTGACTGCTTGTTGTTCTCCTTCTGTAAAGTGTCTGTTCACTTCCTTAGCCCATTTATGAATTGGGTTATTTGGGTTCTTGCTGTAAAGTTTATGAGCTCACTATAAATTCCGGAGATTAGTGCTCTGTCTGAAGTGTGTGTAGCAAAGATTTTCTCCCACTCTGTAGGCTCCCTCTTCACATTGCTGATTCTTTCCTTTTCTGAGAAAAAACTTTTTAGTTTGAATCTATCCCAATTATTGATTCCTTCTTTTATCTCTTGTGCTTTGGGGGTCATGTTAAGGAAGTCTGGTCCAAGGCCAATATGATGAAGATTTGGACCTACTTTTTCTTCTATTAGGTGCAGGGTCTCTGGTCGAATTCCTAGGTACTTGATCCATTTTGAGTTGAGTTTTGTGCAGGGTGAGAGGTAGGGGTTTAGTTTCACGTTGCTGCATATGGATTTCCGGTTTTGCCAGCACCATTTGTTGAAGAGGCTATCTTTTCTCCATTGTATGTTTTTGGCTCCTTTGTCAAGTATGAGATAATCATATTTCTGTGGGTTTGTCTGTGTGTCCTCTATTCTGTACCATTGGTCTCCCTGCCTATTTTGGTGCCAATACCATGCTGTTTTTGTTACTATTGCTCTGTAGTATAGTTGAAGGTCTCGTATTGTGATACCACCTGCTTCTCTCTTCCTGCTAAGAATGACTTTAGCTATTCTGGGTCTCTTATTCCTCCAAATGAATTTCATTATTGCTTGCTCTATTTCTATGAGGTCCGTCTTTGGGATTTTAATTGGAATTGCATTTAATTTGTATAGGATTTTTGGTAGTATGGCCATTTTGATAATATTAATTCTGCCTATCCAAGAACATGGGAGATCTTTCCATCTTCTAAGGTTTTCTTTAATTTCTTTCATTAGTGTTCTGTAGTTCTCATTGTAGAGGTCTTTCACCTCTTTTGTTAAATTGACTCCCAGGTATTTTACTTTTTTGAGGCTATTGTGAATGGGGTAGTTTTCCTAATTTCCCTTTCAGGGGATTCATCACTCATGAATAAGAATGCATTAGATTTATGAGTGTTAATTTTATACCCTACTACATTGCTGAATTCATTTATGAGTTCTAGAAGTTTTCTGGTTGAATTTTTTGGCTCCTGTAAATATAGAATAATATCACATCTGCAAATAGTGATAGTTTAAGTTCTTCTTTTCCTATTTGTATCCTTTTTATTTCTTTAGTCTGTCTAATCACTCTGGCTAGAACTTCAAGGACAATGTGGAACAGAAGGGGTGAAAGAGGGCAACCCTGCCTAGTTCCAGGTTTTAGAGGAAATGCTTTCAATTTTTCTCCATTTAGAATGATGTTGGGTGTGGGCTTAGTGTAGATAGCCTTTACAATGTTGAGGTATGTTCCTACTATCCCTATTTTTTCTAGTGCTTTGTGCATGAAGGGGTACTCTATTTTATCAAGTGCTTTTTCTGTATCAACTGAAATAATCATGTGGTTCTTAACTTTAAGCCTGTTGATGTGGTGAATTACATTTACAGATTTCTGGATGTTGAACCAACCTTGCATCCCTGGGATGAAACCCACTTGATCATGGTGCACTATCTTTTTGATATGTTTTTGTATGCAATTTGCTAAGATTTTGTTAAGAATTTTTGTGTCTATGTTCATTAGAGATATTGGTCTGAAATTTTCTATCCATGATGTGTCTTTGTCGGGTTTTGGTATCAGGGTGATACTGCCTTCATAGAAAGATTTTGGAAGGGTTCCCGCCTCTTCTATTTCATGGAATACTTTGAGGAGTATTGGAATGAGTTCTCCTTTAAAGGTCTTCTAGAACTCAGCTGAGAATCCATCTGGCCCTGAACTTTTCTTGGTGGGTAGGCTCTTGATGACTTCTTCTATTTCATTGCTTGATATTGGTCTATTTAAATTGTGTATGTCCTCTAGATTCAGTTTGGGTGGATCATAGGTCGCTAGAAACCTGTCAATGTCTTCAAGCTTTTTATTTTGTTGGAGTATAGATTTTCAAAATAGTTTCTAATTATGTTTTGTATTTCAGTAGCATCTCTCATGATAGCTCCTTTTTCATCTCGAATTTTAGGAATTTGAGTTTTTTCTCTTCTTCTCTTTGTTAGTGTGGCTAAGGGTTTATCAAGTTTGTTTATTCTTTCAAAGAACCAACTTTTTGTTTTGTCAATTTTTTGAATAGTTTCTTTTGTTTCAATTTCATTGATTTCAGCTACGATTTTAATTATTTCCTGTCTTCTACTACTTTTGGTGTTAATCTGTTCTTCTTTTTCTAGGGCTTTGAGCTGTAATGCAAGGTCGTTTATTTGTTGGCTTTTCATTCTTTTATTGAATGCACTCCATGCAATGAATTTTCCTCTTAGTACTGCTTTCATCATGTCCCAGAGATTTTGATATGTTGTATGATTGTTCTCGTTTACCTCCATGAAATTTTTGATTCCCCCCCTGATGTCTTCTGTTATCCATGCATCATTCAATAGAGTATTATTTAATCTCCAAATGTTGGAATAGTTTCTTTTTTGTGTTTTATCATTGATTTCTAAATTCATTCCATTATGATCTGATAGAATGCAAGGTAGTATCTCTATCTTGTTGTATTTGCTAAGAGTAGCCTTGTGGTATAATATATGATCAATTTTAGAGAAGGATCCATGTGCTGCTGAGAAGAACATATATTCACTTGTTGATGGATGGAATATTCTATATATGTCTGTTAAATCTAAATTATTGGTTGTGTTATTGAGATCTATGGTTTCTTTGCTCAATTTTTCTTTGGAGGATCTGTCTAGTAGTGAGAGAGGTGTATTAAAGTCACCTAGTATTATTGTGTTTTGGTCTATTTGGTTCCTGGAATGAGGAGGATTTGTTTAACATACATGGATGTGCTATTGTTTGGGGCATAACTATTCATGATTGTTATGTCTTGCTGATTTATGCTTCCCTTGAGCAGTATGAAATGACCTTCTTTATCCCTTCTGACCAACGTTGGCTTAAGGTCTGCTTTATCTGAAATGAGAATGGAGACACCTGCATTTTTACTGAGTCTGTGTGTGGTATGTTTTTTCCCATCCTTTCACCTTTAGTCGGTGGATGTCCTTTTATATGAGATGCGTCTCTTGAAGGCAGCATATTGTTGGGTCTTTCTTTTTAATCCAATCTGCCAGTCTATGTCTTTTGATTGATGAGTTTAGGCCATTTACATTCAGGGTTATTATTGAGATATGACTTGTATTTCCCGTCATTTTGGCTTTCTCGGGGTTTTTAACTTAACTTGGTTTCTCCTTTGATTGGCTATTCCTTTAGGTTTATTCCTCCCCTTGTTGATTTACATTGTTGTTTTTCATTTCTTCCTCCTCCAATATTTTGCTGAGAATGTTCTCTAGTGCAGGCTTTCTATTTGTGAATTCTTTTAGCTTTTGTTTATCATGGAAGGATTTTATTTTGTCATCAAATCTGAAGGTAAGTTTTGCTGGGTATAAGATTCTTGGTTGGCATCCATTTTCTTTCAGAGCTTGAAATATGTTGTTCCAGGCCCTTCTTGCTTTTAGGGTCTGGGTGAGAAATCTGCTGAAGTCCATATTGGTTTCCCCCTGTATGTAATCTGATGCTTTTTTCTTGCAGCCTTCAAAATTCTATGTTTATTTTGTATGTTAGGTATTTTCATTATAATGTGCCTCGGCATGGGATCTGTTGTAATTTTGTGCGTTTGGTGTCCTGTAATCCTCTTGTATTTTATTTTCCATCTCATTCATCATATTTGGGACATTTTCTGATATTATTTCATTGAACAGATTATTCATTCCTTTGGTTTGTATCTCTGTGCCTTCCTCAATCCCAATAGTTCTAAAGTTTGGTCTCTTCATGATGTCCCATATTTCTTGGAGGTTCCATTCTTGTTTCCTTACTATCTTCTCTGTTTGTTCAACTTTGTTTTCAAGACTAAATATTTTGTCTTCATTGTCTGAGGTTCTGTCTTCCAAGTGATCTAGTCTGTTAGTTATGGTTTCTATTGAGTTTTTAATTTGGTTTATTTTTTCCTTCATTTCCTTGTTTCCTTCAAGGATTTCTGTTTGTTTGTTTGTTTGTTTGTTTTTCAGAACTTCTATCTCTTTATTGAAATGATTTTTTGGTTTCTGCATTGCTCTATTAGCTGATTATTCATAGCCTGCATGTGCTCTCTCGTTCTCTTCTTGGATCATTCTCTTCTCGGATCATTTTAATTATGTACATTCTGAACTCCCGTTCTGACATTCCTTCTACCATGCTGTCATTGGGTTCTCTTGATATATCGTCTAGGTTTGTTTGGGACACTTTCTTCCTGTGTTTTCTCATGTTGCTTGTGTATCTTCCCCTCTAGCAGTGCAAATCAGAGGGATTGCAGTTTCCCTATAAAGACTTATGGTGTCCCTGCAGATTTCCAATGCCTCACCTTGAAGAGATTATTATTAGCAGTACCCCATATTAACAATATGCACCCTTAAACCATATAGAAATTATTTAGATATTAACTGCATTATAATATACAGAAATGAATTCAAATTATCTACTGCATAATCAATAGGTTTGCATTAAGGACCACAATTTCAAATAGCAGAAATAGAAGATGCTGAGGGGTTTAGAATATGACATTAATGAGATAGGAAGTGAGTCTATAGAGGTATTATGTCATAGGAATAGTGAGAGCAGAATTAAAGAAAATAAGTTTTTAGCATGAGAAAAGAGAATGAGTCTCTAAGGACACAGCTATATTAGAGGGTGATAGAATGATAAGAATATTAATAAGAAGGAAGTGGGAATGTAGTAAGTATATTAGGAATAATCTTAATAATACTATTTAGAAAAAAGAAAAAGAGAAAGAAAGTTCTGCAGTAAAATTATATTGTACTATTCAAACCTCCTATTGTTCAGTAGTCTGATGCCTGTCAGGCACTTGGTAATGCTGTGTCCCAAGAAGGGTGCTGTCCCACTGACCTCCAGGTCAGGGATAATCAATGTTTGTGGGCAAAGGTATCCTGTTGTTAGATGGTCAGCAACAGCATGGGTGCAGGCCTGAGACTAGACCAGGGACAGGATGCAGGCCTGTGCTTGGAGCTGGATATGGCAGGCCTGATGACTTGGCAGGTATGTGTTCACAACTGGGGCTGCCTGGGACCAGGCCTGAGCCCGGTCAGGCGGTGGTGGTTCTGGAGTTGTCCCAAATGAGTTTCATGATTGCTTTTTCTATTTCTATGAAGAATATCATTGGGATTTTAATAGGAATTGCAATAAATCTGTATTACACTCTTGGTAATATGGCCATTTTGACAATATTAATTCTGTCTATATAGCAGCATGGGAGAATTTTCCATCTGACAAGGATGTGGGGAAAAAGGTACACTCATACATTGCTGGTGGGACTGCAAATTGGTGCAACCACAATGGAAAACAGTATGGAGATTCCACAGAAAACTTGGAATGGAACCACCATTTGACCCAGCTCTCCCACTCCTTGGCCTATACCCAAAGGACTTAAAATCTGCATATTATAGTGATGCAGCCACTTCAATGTTTATAGCAGCCCAATTCACTATAGCAAGATTGTGGAACCAACCTAGATGCCCTTCAATAGATGAATGGATAAAGAAACTGTGGTGTATATACACAATGGAATATTATTCAGTCATACAGAATAATAAAATGATGACATTTGCAGGTAAATGGATGGAGTTGGAGGAGATCATGTTAAGTGAAGTAAGCCAATCCCAAAAAACCAAAGGCTGAATGATTTCTCTTATAAGTAGTTGATGACACATAATTGGGTAGGGGAGGTAGGGGAAGAATGGAGGAAGGATGGATTGTATAGAGGAAAGCAATGGAAGGGGAGTGGGGAAGGCAAGATAACAGAATGTGGCAAACATCATTATACTATGTATATGTATGAATATGCAAATTGTGTGATTCTACTTTGTGCACAACCTGAAAAATGATAGTTGTACTCCATTTGTGTACATTGAACCAAAAATAAATAAATAAATTTAAAAAAGAAGCCATTGTGAAAATGTGGATAAAAGTGAACACTTGCATATATACTGTTAATGTAATATAAATTTGTATAGCCACTATGGAAAACAATTCCTAAAAAAATTAACAATAGAACTAACATATGAACCAGCTATCCCAATACTTATTATGCATCCAAAGGAACCAGTATCAGTAAGTCCAAGAGTTATCTGCCTTTCCTTATTTGTTGCAGAATTATTAACATTAGCCAATGGATGAAATCAATGTAAGTGCCTGTTACAGTTTAGATATAAGGAGTCCCCTGAAAGGTCATGTGTGAGACAATGAAAGAAAATTTAGAGATGAAATGATCGCACTATACGGGTTTGAAAACCAATCAGTGCATTAATCCCCTAGTAGGGATGAACTGGTGGTAACTATAGGGAGGTAGGGTGTGGGTGGAGGAGGCAGGTCATTGGGAAATGTGCCTTTGGGGTATGTATTTTGTTCTTGGTTAGTGGTGCTCTATTTCCTGGGGTCCTGTGCTGAACTGCTTTTCTCTGCCACACAATTCTGCCATGGTGTTCTGATTCACTTTGGATCCAGAGCAATGAGTGTAAAATAAGTTTTTCTCCTCTAAAATTGTTCTTGTCAGGTCTTTTGGTTGCAGCAGTAAAAAGCTGACTAAAGCAGTGTCCATCAATAACTGTATGGATAAATAAAATGTGGTGTGTATATATTAATGTGGAGGATGTTATGTAAAGAGAAATAAACCATAAGCAAACAGACACATACTACATGATCTCATTCATGTGGATGTTAAAAGAAGCAGGTAGAGTGGTGGATATCAGAGTCTAGGAAGGGGCAAGGGAGGGGATTGCAGAGATGTTGCTCAGAAGATAAAATATTTCACTTAGAAGAAATAAGTAAATATAAGTATTCATCATTAAATATTTATGCACCTAAACCTAAAACCTATAAAGTAAATCTGAGAGAACTATAAGAAATTTCAAAATTCCAAATGGAGTTCTAGAAATAGTTAATGAAATTAAAAATGTTTTAAAAAAATTCTTTTAGTTATAAATGGACACATTTATTTTATTTATTTATTTATTTATTTATATGTGATGCTGAGGATTGAAGCCAGTGCCTACACATGCTAGGCAAGGACCCTACCACTGAGCAAAAGCCACAGCCCTTTGGGAAATTTTAATTGGATAAAATAGTGAATTAACATAGGAAATTTAAAATAACTGAACTAGCAGTTAAGTCAAAGTAGAAAATGTACAGCTGAAACAAGAAGAGAAAATATGGAAACAGCAACAAAAGTAAATAAATAAGTAAGAACTCTAAGACAGTGAAAACACCAACAGATGTGACTTGAGAGTTCAAACAAGAAAGAAAGGGGTCCAGAACTCTAAGGAAAGAAATCATTTCCCTGCTACTATTTTGCTACCCCTGTACTGAGGAGATAACACAGATAACTATTTCTGGAGACCAAAAAAATTCAGAAGGGATTATCCTCTTTCCCTACAGAAATTACACAGTCTTGTTAAAGTGAAGTGCTTTTATTGGGATGATATTTAGAGGAACTTCTTTTCTGCTCTGTAGACTTCCTGTCTTACTATTGTACCTATCAGGGAGCTATCTGATAAAGGAGAAATGATGTTGGTAGTTTCTGACCCTCTGCATAGCAGAATGTGAATGTGCAAATGAAGCTCTATATGTATCCCTTACCTACTCCCTCTTCATCCTAAAGCATAGCTCATGATAGGAAAACAGAAATGAGGTCATTAGATGCTTTGTTTTTTTATTTTAGTCGTTTTACTTCTCCTAAGATAATCAATTATGTTGAAGCTTTTAATTTATTTACTTATTAATTTAGTTTTAATTTAATTAACATATACACATTTATGGGGTTCCATGTGATATATATTTGATGCATACTGATTTGGTCTGTGTAATTGGCATACGTTTTGAAACATAATTAAAAGAAATAATAGCAGAATCTACTAACAAAATTACCCCACTAATAACAGGAAATTGATAAAGTATTGTTTTGAATGGAAAACATTTAGAAGCTTCAGTGTTGTGATAAGGTAAAATTTGTACTTTAGGAGAGTGGGTCCTAAAACAGTGTGTGTGCAAACAGATGAGTAGACAATGATTTTCTGAGGTTCAGGAATAAAGTAGTAATTGCAAAAGCACTTCCTTGCATGTAACATTATTACTGATTTTAAAATGTACATTGTGAGCAAAGCTAAATTTTAATGCAAAAAAACTAGTTATCTTGTAATTGGAGAAGAATTTAACAAAGGAGTACATAAGGCAGGATTCTGGAGTAAAGATATTTTGGTTACACCGATTAGATAGAAATAGATAGATAGATGATAGATACAGAGAAAGAGAGGGTAAGTGTGTATATATATCCATATATATACACTATACATATTTATATATGGATTATGGATTTTTTATTTTTAAGACATCAAAAGAAAAAAAAACTAAACAAATATTAAACCCCAGTTACTGACACACATGCTGAAATGCTTACAAAGATACACGATCTACTTTGAAAATAAGATGGATTAATAGATGGGTTAGATGTATAAATAAATAGATATTTCAACACGCAAGTGAAGTAAAACAGTAGTAGTATCATGGGGTAAATATGTGTTTACTGTAAAATTCTTTAGAAAATACTTGTGTTTATGAAGTTCAAAAATAATTGCCATATAAAATGAATAAAGATTCATCCTTTAGGTGTATATGTGAAAAATAATTCTTAAATAGGGAAAAATAGCCCAAATGCTCACAGATTTCTGGGATAACACAGCTCTGTCACCATAGGTATTATATGAAGACAGAGTAACCAGAGAGAAGAAAGCTTAACTGGCGACTCAGTGACTTACGTGTCCCCTCAGTAAGGGATATTATATCACTTTCTCCTCTGTGGTTTCTTAACTATATGTTTAATAGGTCACACATGGACACAACTCACAGTGATGGTAAAAAGGTAAAACCCTAATGTTGATGTGTTAGCACAATTTAATTAAGTCCAGCTTATCAATTATTTCATGGATTTTACCTTCGGTGTTTCATCAAAAAAGCCATTGCCAAATCCAAAGTCATCTGGATTTCCTCCTAAATTATCTTCTAGGATTGATATAGCTTTGCATTTTACATGAAAGTTTATGATCCATTTTAGATGCTTTTTGTAAAAGGGTGTAAAGTCTGTATGTAGATTCGGTATTTTGCATTTAGGTGTCGCATTCTAGCACCATTTGCTGAAAAACTACCTTATCCCCACTGAATTGCCTTTGTCCCTTTGCAAAAAAAATCAGTTGACTTTATTTGTGTGAATATATTTCTCAGCTCTGTTTTCTATTATTTGAACTATTTTTCGATTTTTTCACCAATACCACATTGTCTTGTAGACTTGTAGTTAAGACTTGAATTCAAGTAGTGTCAGTCCTCTAACTTTGTTGCTTCTCCTCAATATTGTGTTGACTATTGAGTGGATGTCAGTTTATCCACATCATTATTTGCTTAGGTTTTGCTTAGGGTACAGTATATCTTTCATCTAAAATATGATAATTTTCATTAGAACTCTAGAAGTTTTGGTCTTTTAAAAATTATCTTTCATTTCACTCTCTAATTTTGAACATATGGAATATAGTAACAAAAAATCTTATGTTGCTTCTGAGTCAGTTTTGATAGACTGATCATTCGCATTATATTGTGTTTTCCCACTTTATTAGGAAGTGTTTTCACACTTCATTGCCTGTCAATCATTAAGTAGATTTATATGTCAGTTGTGAATTCCCCTTTGTTAGGTATTGAATATTTTTGTATTTATATATATATTCTTGAATTTGTTCTGAGATGTATTTAAGTTTCTTGGAAATAGTTTTACATGGGTGTTACTTTTGTAATTTTGTCAGACAGGTTTTGAGTTATAGTTTATTCAAGGTTAATTATTCCTTGTTAATGAAACAAGATTCTCTTGTGTATTCAATCAAATAGCAAGTAAATTTTGAGTTTCCCAGTCTGCCTGACAGGAACAGTCACTATTCCGTTTCCTATGTGAGAGCTGGGCAGTGTTCTCTAATAATTTCAAATTTTTCTTTTTTTTTATAAGCCAGGGTAGTTACTCATGTGCATATACTGATTAATATTCTCAATACTCAGTTGAACTCTTTACAGATGTAGGGTGTTCTCTCTGTGAATACTCTTCTTTTGTTTTGTGTTCTATAATCTCCAGCTATGTTGATTCCTCAGATGATTAACTACATCTTTCCTACTCAGAGAGTCTCAGTTCCCTCTCCAGGAAACTCTCTATAGCCACTAAATTGAGACAACAAGGACTCACACTGTTGGTTTCTAACTTCTCCTTTATCACTGACCTGTGTTACTTTATGTACAGTGTGTTGAAGACCAAGCATGGTTTCATATTTTTTCGCGTTATTTTGGTTGTTGCACGGGAATGTGTGGGAGATGGAGTTATAGTCCATTCAAAATATCTTCACATTCCAATATCCAATAAATGTGCCCAAGGCCAAGATAAATGTGAATTTATCTTCTTATATTTCAAAAGGGCATTTATAGTTGTGACTCAGTTAAGGATCTTGAATGGGGAGATTGTTCTACAATATCAGCATTGGCCAAATGTAATTACAAGGATCCTTGTAAGAAAGAAAGCAAAGTGAAAATAGAAGAGAAAGATTTGAAGATGCTACCCTCATGGATTTGAAGATAGAGAAAGGAGCCACAAATCAAAAAGTAAGGAAACATATGGAAATGCATGCTTCCCTAGAGTATCTAGAAAAACAGTCCTGCTAAAACCTTGTTTGTTTTTTTTCCCCAGTGAAACTCATTTCAGAATTTTTGACCTCCAGAACTGTAAGATGATTAATGTGTTATTTAAAGCCATAAAAGTCTATGGCAATTTTTTTACAGCAAATAGAACACTAATGGAGAAGGTAAATTTTGTCCTTTTTCTTCTACCATAGGTGGAAACAGAAGGCAATAACATTTATTCTACACAAATTAGTTCTTAGGCAAAAAAAGAAAAAAAAAATCTGGAGGTAATGATCTCCAACTCATTAAATGAGTCTAGAATTACACTGAAATAAAAAAAGGAAAATAATCATATGAAATGAAAACTACAGCCTAATATGCCTCATTAATTTGAAATATTTTAGCAGATCAAACTAGCAGTGTAACTGTGATCAAGTGGAATTCATCCCTAGGATGTGTGGTTGATTTGCTTCCCTTCCTCCAGATTCATATGTCCCTTGGGCACTCTCTATGAGCACAGCCTAACAGTGAATCAGGTGACAAAGCAGAAACAGGGTTACCAGACACTAAGTTTCAGTATCACAGAGCATATTCAGGAATGTGAAACTGAGAGATTAAGATAGACCTTATTTACTAACTGCTTACGAAAACATTTTTCCTACTAAGAATCGGTAAGTACAGCCAGGTGCCACATAATGACAACACACAATAGACCACATATACAACAGTGGGCCTGTGAGATTATAATGGAGCTGAAAATTCCTATCACCTAGTCATAGCCATAGTAACATCACAGAACAATGTATTACTTATGTGTTTGCGGTGATACTGATGAAAATGTACCTACTACACTTCAGTTGTATTGAAGTATAGCATATACAATTATGTATACTGTACAAAACCTGATAATTATTATAAATTACTGTTACTAGTGTGTGTATTCACTATAATATAATTTTATTCACTTGAGTGTAGTCCTACTAATTGAAAACAATAGTGTTACACAGTATGTCATATTATAGTGGCACGGCCTCATTCACCTCATATCTGCCTTCTCTGTTGATTATTGTGTTTTATCTTGTGTCTGATTTCATCTCCTGTTGTTCATTATGACTCAAGGAGCAATAGACTACACAACATGTATATGTGTACACACACACATATATACACACATATATACACAGTGAGATATATATAGACCATATATATATATATATATATATATATATATATATATATACACACACACACACACACACACCATATAGCCTAAATGTATAATAGGCTCCATTATCTATATATGTTTAAGTGTACTCTATGATGTTCACACAATGATAAAATCAACTAATGATACATTTCCCAGAATATGTCTCCACTGTTAGGAGATACACAACTATACTTTAAGCAATTTGCTTTCCTTTTGAAACCTAATTAGTGAATAGGAAAAATGCCATATCAACAAAAATCACAACCAAAATTCAATTACTGAGAACAGAAACTTTATTAAGGATCTTGTACTTGATGCCTGAAGTAATGGGGAAGCAATTTACAGATTTTCATTAGTGATGCAATAAGTAAAAATGTTTACCTTTAGAGCAGCAATTTATAAAGTGCTGAATGCATAGGAGGCATGTGAATGATCCAGGGGTGACCAGAAAAAAAGCATTAGTACTCCTATAGGATATTCATCATACCTCACATTCCATTAGTTTCAAAAAAATTTATGTATATATACATACATATATATTATTTGTTAGTTATAGATAAACATGACAGTAGGGTGGAACAACAGTAGAATGAATCAGACATAACTTTCCTATGCTCACATATGAATACATCACCAGTGTAACTTCAAATCATGTTCAAACACAAAAATGGGATCAAAATCATGATGGATTACACTTTCAAAATTTGTTTACTCATAATATACCTTCCCCAGATTTCCTTGATATATGTAGATGTATTATAAATGAATATATATACATATATATATGTGTGTGTGTATATATATATATATATATATATATATATATATATATATATATATTTCAGAAGTACTACAAAATGGTTCTTGGAGAGGTATGCATAGATAAAAAGATTTGTGAAGTTGCTTTACAAAATCTGAGATCACAGAGCCTCAGACTACAGATGTCATCTGAGGACACAGAAAGAAGGAAGCAGACAGACTAAATGGTGACTCAGCCACTTCAGTCTCCTCTCAGTAGTGGTTGTCAGCCTCCCCCCATAAGAGGTGTAATCATCACCTATATTCACAAAATACAGTCAATGATTCCCTTAACCCTCATATACATACACATTTCCAGGCAAGGTAGAGATCCTAATGATCTTATTTTAGTATAAGTATCACATATTGGTGCCTACAAATATCCAAGTTAAATGTTTCTCCTCCCAGGATAAGATGGCATAGTCCAGTTGTCATAGAAACCAGAAGTACATGTTATTATGGATGATGCTTGTTTTCTATGACAACCAGATAGTGCACATTCATTCTCAGAGGATAAATTTCAACCTCTACTTCAGAAACTTGAATTCCCACCCCCAATTCAATAAATAAATGAATATATATTACAGTAAGTACCAGACACACATAAAGAGATAAGCATTAGGAGAAAAGCCTTCCTATCTTCCTATACAATGGTTTAAGGAATCACTTTAGAGAGACACGTTGAAAATTTAGATTTTCTTGTCAGACACTCATCTGTGTTCCATTCCTAGCTCAGCATACTTGTATGAGACTTCCATACCATCTACTTGGTCTGAGAGAGATCTCAGAGATCACTGAATCCTAAATGCACTCTTACTTCCACATGACACATAATGACACCAAATCCCACAGAAAGGGGGGAAATGGAGACATATCTGAGATGCTGCCATATACTTTGTGTAAGTGCCTTAGGTGTGAATCACATGGCAGGAGGAGTTAGAACTTTTCTACCTGCAACCAGAATCTCCACCCACAAACTCACAGAAAAAAAGTCACTTGGAACTTCAGTCATCAGAAGCGAGCTTTCAGATGTTCATATTAGAGCAGGTTTTTGCTGAAGACCTCTGCCTCTGGGATATATATAATCTATCTCAGCCTCCAAAGAAAACATTTTCACATAAGTCATAAGATTAACTTATCCTTCATTTGATAACTTAAAATTATCCATAGAGTTAGAACCCAAAACCAGGATCCTGTCATTCAAAAAAGTCTGTATTGATAAGGAAGTATTTACATGACATTTTATTATTTTAAATTTGCCATAATAAAAAGCCAAAGTCAAAGTTAACAAAAAGGGTAAGAATAACAAAAATAAACAGTGGTCTATTCAGAAATTAAATACTATGCACACACACACACACACACACACATACATTTACAATGAGGCATATTTAAATGTATTGACAGAAAAATAATAAAATACAATAATGGGCCAATAAGTAAAAAATTATATCATGCACTATAACATGCATATTAAAAAATTATATATATTTCTTCTTAAGAAATAATTACAGGTAGATGAGAAAAGAACTTAAAGATATACACTAACCTGTTGAAATAATTACATATGGATATGGGGGAGTAGCATTATGGGAGATTTGGTGAAGTAAAGTTCTAGAATTCCTTTAATTTTTAAATGTTTTAACAGGATAAATGATTGATATCTTAAATATTACAACTAAATATTACTTTTGAAATAGTATACAAAGAGATGAAATGATATATCTAGCATATGTGGAACAATCAACAAGCAAGTGTAGCAATTTTAACAATAAAATAAAATTCAAGAAAAATAGCTTTATGGAGACTTAATAGTTTATTTCATAATAATGTTACAGTGCTGGGTGTGTTGGCACACTCCTGTAATCCTAGCACCTCGAGAGGCTGAGGCAGTAGGATTGTAAATTCAAAGCCAACCTCAGCAAAAGCGAGGCACTAAGCAAATCAGTGAGAACCTGTCTCTAAATAAAATACAAAATTGGGCTGGGGATGTGGCTCAGTGGTCGAGTGCCCCTGAGTTCATTCCCCCGTACCCCTCCAAAAAAATTTAAAAGTAAAATAATGCTACAGTAATAAAGATAATTGGTTGGGGAGACAGTGAATAAAAAGGAAAACATACAGGAAGACATAAATTTCCATAAGTTTACTTCTAGTAAACTTCCAGTCTCCTCACAACCATTAATGTCAGAGTTAATCAGGGGGCCAAACCAAAGGTATAGAAACAATAGTAAAATGAAGAGACTAGAATATTGAAGGTGCAAGAAAATAGCTTCATAAATGATATGGTTGATTTTCTACCTGCTAATAATATCACATAAAAGCACCCCATATACACATTTTAACAAACCTTTGAACTCCCATATAACTATAAAATCCAGTTATTACTTTTGCCTGACAAGAAAACTGTCTTCATACAAAAAAAAACAGTCTCACCCTCTCCCCCAACAAAGATAAAGTACCAACAGTAATCTCATCAAAATTTGGGTGTCAACATCATATACTTATCAATCACTTCTCAAATTCATTCACTGTTTGAGCTGAATATTACATATATTAAGGTCTTATTCCAAATTTAACCACAAATAATCAATATATAAAGTAACAATAGGAAATAGAAGAGATAGAAGTTAACCCCCTCTTTCCCAGCATCCCAGATGTGAAACATATAAAAACTTAAAAATAGTATGTAATATATACTATAATTATATAACAATACAATTATAAAACTGCAATAAGAATATTATAATTATTATATAAATTAATATAATAATATATAAGCTCTAGATTATAATTTCTGACCTATTTTAATGAACCTGTGTCAAATTTATTGAAATATTTGCAGAATTGAAAACTTGGAACTTAATGCATATGTAAAAAATATATGACAAAGAGAAAAATGCATTGCTACTTATTTCCTTATTTCTTTATTTATTCACAAGGTCATAGTTAATATTTATGTAACAATGTTCATATATTTATAAATCCCTTATTGTACACACCATTCCCTGTTTCCTTTGCCTTCTGACAAGACTTCATCTCATCAAGGTGCTTCAATCAGGATCTAACCCATTGATTCCTGAAGGATCAGAATCATCAGTAAACTTGCCTTTATTTTTTTATACTAGCTTTGCATTAATATTTACTACTAGACATATAATTAGTAAAAATTATCCCAGAGAATCCTGTGGCTTATTTACATAGCTGCTCATGCTTCCACTGTGAAACTACAATTTCTCCTTGGTAAACAATATCAGTAACACCCAGGAGTGCCCTCATTATTTTCCTGTTGATTCAGCAGCATAAATAACCTGCAATAGCCAGGGGGGCCAGAATCTACTTCAATATAATTAATATCAACATAAAACAATAGTTTTAAAGGAGAGACAGTAAGACATCAGTGCAACTAAAAATAAAAGAAATGTGAAATTTAAAACAATGGATTGATCTCTCAAATTTTGCTGAAAGAATATTATTGCAAACTTAGAATTTTATACATAGTGAACATAACCCTCAAAACTGAAGGCAGATTTCTGCTTCTACTTGCATAATTCTATCCTTTTATTCAAAAAAATCCATAAAACTATACAAAGTACATAAGAGACGTTTAGAGAACAGTATATACAATATATACATATGCACCATACATAACAAATTAATAATTCATATTCTTTTGAGTACACATAGATAGGTTACAAAATAGATCATATGCTGAACCATAAAAAACTTGTCAATTTCAAACTATTTTTCATACCATAGAGTTAACTATCTGAACACAATGAAGTGAAACTAGAAGTCAAATATAAGAAACAATCTGGAAAATAGACTGGCAATATAACTGTGATAAAGTGGAATTAATCCCTCAAATATGTGGTTGATTTGCTTCCCTTGCTCCAGATTTATATGTCCCTGAGGCACTCTCTATGAGCACAGCCTAACAGTGAATCAGGTGACAAAGCAGAAACAGGGTTACCAGATACTAAGTTTCAGTGTCACAGAGCATATTCAGGAATGTGAAACTGAGAGATTGATAGACCTTATTTACTAACTGCTTACGAAAACATTTTTTCTACAAAGAATCAGTAAGTATAGCCAGGTGCCACATAATGACAACACACAATAGACCACATATACAACAGTGGGCCTATAAGAATGTGTGTTTGATTTGCTTCTCTTCTTTCCAATACATACGGAGGAAGAAATAAATATATGAAAGAAATAAATACTCCAATTAGGCAAAGTAATCCACAAAGGTTATAAAAAAAAAGATTCAAACTAGATGGATATTAAAAACACAGCATGAAAGTTGGTGCCCTGTATGTACCTGCAGTCCCAGCCACTTGGGAAGTCAAGGTAGGAGGATCACTTTAGTCTAAGTGTTTGAGACCAGCCTGAACAACATATGTTGTAAAACAGAGTTGAGAAGTAAAACACAGCATGTAAAAATGTATGGAATGCAGCTTTAAGAAAATTTATAGCCTCAAATAACTGTTACAAAAACAAAAAGATTTAAATCAATAACCTAAATTCCCACCATAAGGACATATAAACCTGGAGAAAACATAAGCACAAAGAAATAAATAATAGTGACAGTAATATGGAAGACAATCCACAGAGGAAATTAACAAAGGCAAAATTGATAAAATATCCATAAAATTGATGAACCCCATGCTAGAATAATCAATAAAAGGAAAAACACAAATAAGCAATATCAGGAACAAAAGGGGACCTATTCTTATAGATTATATAGACATTAAAAATAATGAAATAACTATGAAAATCATGCCAACAAATTTTTAAATAACTGATATTGACAAATTTATTGAAAAGGACAACATAATACTGCAACAAGAAGAAACAAAGACTTGAAAAGCTGGATATTTATGAGAGGATGGGGGAAGCCTCAGACTCAAATGGTCTTAATATAATTCTGTCAAACACTGAAGTAAGAAATAATGTGAAACTCATGCTAAAAATTCTGAAAATAGGGGAGGAAAATATGCTTTCCAATATAATTTTAAGACTAGAATAACATTTCTGATATTAAGAATGATCAGGACATCACAAGTAAAGAAATACAAAGTCAAATAAATTTCATATTTAAACCTGAATGTATAAGAATCTTCACCGTGATATTTTCAAATCCACAAAGACACCTAAATAATTATGTATTACAATGAAGTGAGGTTCATCTCAGGAATGAAAGGTTGTTTCAACATTCAAAAGTTAATAATTAAAAGAACTATATTTTAGGTTAAAGGGAGATATATATGTATATATGATAATGATATATATATATGACAATTTCAATAGATACTGAAAAATAGTATGAGAAAATTGAGGAGTAGGTTGATTTTTAAAAGACCTACCCAATTATGTATAGAAGTAAACTATCTTAAACTGATAGCATTGATAAACATAGTACAGCTAACATCATATTCGATGTTGAAATAGTAAATGTTGTATTACAAGATTGAAATCAAGGGAAGGTGCTCAATTTCATCACTTCTATAAACATTATATTAGAAATTTTATTATATTAAGGCAAGAAAGCGCAAGAAGTAATATCAAGAATCAACAAATGGGAAGGCATCAAACTAAAAAGCTTCTTCACAGCAAAGGAATCAATCAAAAACATGAACAGAGAGCAAAGAAAATAATCAAGAACATGAACAGAGAGCCTACAGAATGGAAGAAAATCTTTGCCAGCTGCATGTCAGATAGAGCATTAATCTCCAGGAAATATAAAGAACTCAAAAAGCTTAACACCAAAAAAAAAAAAAAAAACCAGTAACCGATCAATAAATGGGCTGAAAAACAGAGCAGACGCTTCACGGGAAAAGAAATATAATTGATCAACAAATATATAAAAAATGTTCAAAATCTCTAGCAATTACAGAAACTCAAATTAAAACTACACTGAGATTCCATTTCGCTCCAGTCAGAATGGCAATTAACAAGAACACAAGTAACAGTAAATGTTGGCAAGGATTTGGGGAAATTGCCAGTGGGATTCCAAATTGGTGCAACCACTCTGGAAAACAGTGTGGAGATACCTCAGAAAGCTTGGAATGGAACCACCATTTGACCCAGCTATCCCATTCTTTGGTTTACACCTGAAGGACTTAAAATCAGCATGTTACAGTGACATGGTCACGTCAATGTTTATAGCAGTTCAATTCACAACAGCTAAACTATGGAAACAAATGAGGTGCCCTTCAACAGATGAATGGATAAAGAAAATGTAGTATATATACACAATGGAATATTACTCATCCTTAAAGAAGAATTAAATTATGGTATTTGCCAGTAAATGGATGGAATTGGAGATTATCATGCTAAGAAATAAACGAGTCCCCCAAAATCCAAAGGCCAAATGTTCTCTCTGATATGTGGATGTTAATCTTATTTATTTTTAATAGTAGCACCAAATAATTAGACAAATAAATTTACATAAAGAGCACCACACTGTGGGAAGCCACTCATGACTTGTATGAGAACCAAGTGTAGCTGGACCATTAACAAGGAAAATATGGTCTTGGAACTCTCAGTTATTAATAACTGATCTAGACTGTCTGAGTCAAATGACTTTTCTGTGTTAGCTCACTGCTGAATTTCAGATACAAGCATTGGATGTGGGAGTGACCCACTAGAGCCAAATGGTTTGCTTACCTCCATCCCTCAACCTTTTAAGAATTTACAATAAAACCAATTAAATTTGTATATGATTTAATCATAAGGTAGGCCTGCTTCAAGGAATAAGCCAGGTTTGAAGCCCAGGTTTTTGTCCTAATAATTATTAGATTCACCCTTAGCATCATTCCTAAAAAGCAAAAAATTTAATCAATTAGAAAGCATAATTAGAACCATTTATTAACTTTTGAAATTTTTTTTTGTTTAACTTTGGCTAAAGACAATCTATTTGAGAGAATGAGAGAAAGTGAATGAATTCCTATGATAAAGTCTGTTGGTGAAACTGAATTGCAGCTTACTAACAGAGAAGCACCATGGCATGGTGGTTAGAATGCTTGGCCTTAATTTGGAAGGTTGCTGGTTCAAGATCAACTGTAAAGACACTCAACATTTTTTTTCCAATGAGTTGTTCATCAGGGAAGTAGAAGATTGCAGCTAAGATTTTAATTTGCCTTTCTCCTAGTAATGTAGAATTAAGAAGAATTAGCTTTCAAACACAGTGGATGGGGGGTAGGGGCTATAAAGGAGCCTGCAAAAACCACAAGGGTCTGCCATTATTTAAAACTCAGCAACAATCTCCACAACTTGTGCCATTGGTGCCTCCAATCTGTGCATTATTTTTCTTTCTCATCTTGGTGGCCTGGCCATGAGGGGCTCCACATGGGCAGGAACCAACCATGCTCTCCTAGAGCAGGCAACATTCCATGAGCTTTCCCCGCAGCTGTGGCTGCTGCCTCCCATCTGCCCTGCCCAGGGTTAGAAACCATGCTGCTTCTGCAGCATGGGAGCACACATATTTAAATTAGGAAACTTGAAAATTAATTTCCCTTTTTCTAGGTTAGAGATTTTCCCTAAATTCCTGATTATGATCTTTTCTCCCAGCATTTTAAATTCCCGCATCTATCTCAGTTAAGTTAAACTTTACTTTCAGGTTAGGTTGCACAGCCAATGTCTGTAGGGCTCCTGACAGACAAAGGAATGGAAGAATGCAAGCACACATGCCAATTGTTTCTGGATGATTTAAACCAATCAAGTCTGTTACCACTCTTAAGAATTGTAGAAGTTGCATTCTCTTTACTATATTTCTTCACTGACCACGATATCAAGTATAGCTGCATAGATTTTTCTTAGAATTAAAATTCCCTGTGTTTAAGGTCATGCTACAGATTCTCCTCTTCTCTCTCTCTCAATAAGGTACTCCACTTGAATGTTTTCTGTGTCCAGGAAAAGAGACCAAGCACCCACATAAGACTTTTCTTCAGATGCCCCATATTGGGCGCCAGTTCTCCCTACACATCCTGTGTGGGCTAGGGAAAGGGTTCCTGTAAAGAGGGATGGGCTGGCTGCAAAATAAAAGCTATGAAATTTATTCATCAGAAATCATGACAGAGACAGAATTATCTTAAGAGCAGAAATGTGACTGATTAAGTCATCCACATGGGTCTGGCTCTAACAAAGGAAGGAGTCTGGGTTTGCTTTATTTATATCAGTACAGATCAAAAGGAACTGGCAGGACCTTCTTCCTAGAAAAAAAGGTTGGGCGGTGGACGTAAGCAAGCCATTTGTCTCTAGCAGGTCACTCCCACATCCAATGGTTGTTTTTGAACTTCAGCGGTGAACTAACACAGGATAACCATTTGACTCAGGCAGCCTCAATCAGTTATTAATAACTGAGAGTTCCTAAGACCAGATTTTCCTGGTTAATGGCCCAGTTACACTTGGTTCTCATACAAGTCATGGATGACTTCCCATACCACACAAAATAGAATCAAAACATACAATGCTTAGAACTAAATTTAAAGAAAGATGGCTAAGACTTCTACAATGAAAACTACAGAACATTGCTGAAAGAAATTTTAAAAGATCTAAATAAATGGAGATGATACTCCATGTTTATGAGTTGGAAAACAATATTCTTAAGATGTCAGTTCTTTCCAAAATTATCTATAAATTCAATATAATCTCAGTTGAAATAACAAAAAAATTTGTAGAAGTTGAAGAGCCGATTCTAAAATATTTGTGTAAATGCAAACTTTAAGTAGTAAAAACAATAGCAAAGTTGAAGTTCATACTCAATCTCCTATTATAAATCTCACCATAAAAATGCAGGAATCCATACAGGACTGTGTTGGCCTAAAGAAAGGGGTAGGTTAAAAAAGTGCAGAGCACAGAGTCCAAAAATTGGTCCACATATTTATGATGCATTGATTTAGGGAAAGAGTTAACATTTCATCAAATGGTGACAGTAAAACTAGATATTCATATGTAAAGGAAATTTCAAATTATGAATCATATTCTTCATAAAAATTGATTGGAAATTAAGTACAGACCTAAATGTCAAAGGTAATGTGTCTAGAAAACAACATAGGATACAAATCTTTATAAACATGGGTGAGATAAAGATTTCAGAAAAATAACACAAAATTGCCGGGTGTGCTGTGACGCACATGTGTAATCCCAGTGGCTCGGGAGGCTGAGAGTTCAAAGCCAGCCTCAGCAAGTGCAAGGTGCTAAGCAACTCAGTGAGACCCTGTCTCTAAATAAAATACAAAATAGGACTGGGGATGTGACTCAGTGACCAAGTCCCCCTGGGTTCAACCCCCGGTTAAAAAAAAAAAAAAAAAAAAAAGAAGAAGAAAAGAAAAAAATGACACAAAATCACCATTCACAGAAGATTAAAAACTTGGACATCACTCAAATTAAAATTTTCTTCCATTCAACAAATGTTATTAAAAGTAAAAGGAAATGCCAGTTCAATGAGGAAACATTCACAATGAATTCATCTGATAATTGACTCTACTCCAGAATATATAAAGAGACCTTTCGACTCAAATCAAGAAGAAAACAACCTAATTTAAAAATGGACAAAAGACTGAACAGAAAGCTCAAAATGGGAGCTATATGAATGTTCAATAAATATATGAAAGTCTGTTAAATATAATTAGTCATCAGAATAATGTATATTTAAAAACTACAAAGAGACTATCACCCAAATATGATAATTTTTAAATGACTTTTTAAACTGATAATGCTAAGTTCTGGAAATTAGAATATATTTTGAACTGAATGATAAAGTGTAACATATAAATGCTTATTGGATACAACTCAAGTGTGCACAGAAGTAAATTCATGGTTTAAAACACATATTTCAGAAAAGAAAATTTAAATTTAATATTTTAAGCTTCCATTTGGAGAAACTATAAAATAAAGAGCAAAAATTAAAACCACACAAAATAGAGAAGAAAAGAAATAACAAAATTAGGACAGATACCAGTGACATAAAATACAATCATTAAAATAGAGAAAGTCAAAAAAGTCAACAATTTGTTCTTTGAATATCATAATTACATTGATAAACTATGAGCAAAACTTATTATGATGAAAATGAAAAAACACATGGCAAAAGGGAAGATATCACAACAGATTTTTGAAAGGATTATAGCAGAATATTATTGGCAACTTTACATTGATAAATTTAATAAATTAAATGCACATATTCCTTGAAAACATGAATTATAAAGTTAACCGCACAAACCTACATAATCTGAATAATCTTATGTCTGTTAAACAAGTTGATTCTATAATTTAAAACGTTCCCTCAAAGAAAATGTCAGTTCTGATGCCATCTACGGTGTATTCTGCCAAACATTTGCTGAGGATAAAGTATGGATCTCAAATTGACAATAAAAACAAGATAACAATTGCAGACTTTTTGATGAGAATAAACCTTGAAGGCAAATCTTGACAGGGATATACCAAGAAAATCCAGTTGTATAGGAATGTTCTTCATGAAAATCATTATGTAAATAAGACAGTAAAAAGTGTTAAAAATAATATGTAAAAGTATACTCATTTTCATTCATCATCAAAGAAATAGGAATATAAGACCAAAGTAATCTCCTTTCTTAATCTTTTAGAATTCACAAACTAGTAAAAGAATGCACTCTACACTTTGGCAATGGTATGAGAAAATGGACACCCTTAGTCACAAAACTAGAGGTTACACAGCTGGGAAGTAGAGGAGAGCATGTCTGAGCCCACTTCTCTCTGCTTCCACATCAGGTGAAAGTGCTCACTCCACTGTTCACCACCCCCTCCAGGATTTGTAATTCTTTTTGAAATAGAACCTTTAACCTGGTTTTGGTAAGATGATGTATTTTTTTAAAAAATGAAATGACATGAAGTCACAATAAATAATATAAGAGATATCTCTTTTATACTTTATCTTGTTGATGTTTGTTCATGGACACAGAGTCCATAGTATGAACATATCAAAGTTTCCTTAACCATTACCATTGAAAGACATCTACGTCAACTCCAAGTTTTGGCCATTAAAACAAAAAAAGCTGACCTCAATGTTTATTGCAGGACAATTCACAATAGATAAATTAGGGAATCAAGCCAGAGGCCTGTTAAGAGATGAATGAATGGATTAAGAAACTGTGGGATATATATACAATGTGGTTCTACTCAATCATAAAAAGAATGAAAATATTACCATATTTTCTGGTAGATGGATGAAACTGGAGAACTTCTTGCTGAGTGAAATAAACCAAACTCAGAAACTCAAATGTTGAATGTTTTCTCTCATATGCACAGCTAGAGTAAAATAAAGGAAATGGGGAGGGAAGGATAAAATAACATAAAGGGAAAATCAGAAATGTATAAGAAGGAGATCTAGAAGCAGAGTGGAGGACTGGGTAAGGGGAGACAATGTAGAATGAATTCTTAAAAAGTGCTATGTGCATATATAGATAAATGACAGGGAATTTCACCTTCATGCATAGGTAGAAATAACCAATCAAATAGAAATTAATAAACAAGCAAAAGAATGTCAGAGTAGAGGAAGGAGAATGGGAGAGGGGAAGGAGTTTGGAAGGAAAAAGGGAGAGGGAAAGGGGAGATCATGAACTGAAACCAAATTCCTTGCATGTATGAGTTTGTTGGGATGAACCCAATTACTATGTGTAACTATAAAGCTCTAATAATCTTTTTAAAAGGCTGCTATAAATATTCATTTGTAAGTGTGCATGTGTGTGTGTGTGTGTGTGAGAATGTTGTTTTCATAACTCTGGGATAAATGCCCAAAAAAAGAAATTGCTGGAGGGTATGGTAGTTGCCTGTTTAGTTTAATCTTTTTTTGTATGTTCGGGTTTTTTAAATGCTAATTATATTTTCACTTAATACCTTAAGAGGTCTTATAAAGTAATAGTAAATAGATCATATTATAAACATGAGTGAATGATCTGAACACCAAAGTTCAGAACAATGTAAATAAATACAAGAATGTCTTAAACAAATATGGGTGAACAGATGTAATGTGAAAGTTTTGTTAACCTTTCTTGCAATAATATAAATGCAAATTAAAGTCACAATGTGGTATAATAGTTCACCTATCAGATCAGAGATCACCACAGAGAAATTTCTCTGTTCATTTGTTTAAATTTGTCAGCTGCTGGAAATGTAAAATAGTTTATCCACTGTGGAACACAATTTGGCAGTTTCTTACAAAATGAAACATGCTAATTTTTCAGCTCCACCCCCACCAACATCCATGCAGCAGGTTGAAAAATTGACAGAGCCTCAAGGATGTGTACGACAATAATTATAAATGTATGCTGGTAAGAACACAGTTTATCAATGTAGATTTACTTATTTATAAAGAGGGAGAGGGTACAAATGTATAGAAGCAGAGTTTTGTATTCTACTGCAGGTAGGGATCACTATCCAAAACATTACAGTGCATATAGATATTAAAATAATGAGCAAGTCAAATGAGTACTATGTGGGAAGCACATTCTCTTATACATAAATTCAATATAAAAAATTGGAGATACTCTGGTCACGACAGCTCCCAGGTCTGTCATGAGACAGGGTAAGTTTATGCAAATTGAGTGTCCAGGACTCCTTGTCATTTGTCCAAGTTACTTGGACCTTAATGAGATAAGTCTCACAGGGTTATATAAAAGCAAACCAGACATAGAGATACTGCCACAACTTTTCATGTCAACCAGAAAGTACAAATTATTCCATGAGGCAGTTAGAAAATAATTCCCTTTCAGTAGGTATCAGAAGAAAATTCTTCCCTTTATTACTTCCAAATATTTAAACAAATGTATTTTTCAATGATTATAAGAAGAGGAATAGTTGCCTGAAAGAGAAACAAAAGGGGCTGGGGGTATAGCTCAGATGGTAGAGTGTTTGCCTCGCAAGTATAAAGCCCTGGGTTCAATGCCCAGCACCAGAAAACAGAAAATAAAAGAGAAAAACAAAAATCACAGTGACCTGGATAATAAAGACCATGGGAGATAAGATATGACACATTTCATTAGGAAAATTGAATTCCAGAAGACTTGCTGAACTTATATTCTGCCATTGGATAGTACTGTTTGGAAGTTATGATGATTTTGTTCTGTACTGGGTATTGAACACAGAGGAGGTATACCAATAAGCTACATCCTCAGCCCCTTTTTATTTTAATACTTCGTTTTGTTTTGTTTTGACACAGGGTCTCACTAACTTGTGAAGACTGACCTCAAAATTCTGATCCTCCTGTCTTAGCCCTAGACTCTGAGATTACAAATGTATACCACCACACCCACATGGTAATGGTAAATATTCTTTATTTAATTATTTTTATTTGTTCTTTTTAAGAGTTATACATTGACAGTAGAATGTATTTTTACATATTATACATACATGGAGTATAACTGTCCATTCTTGTGGTTGTACATGATGTGGAGTTATACTGATCGTGTATTCTTATATGAGCATAAGAAAGTTATGTCTGATTCATTCTACTGCCTATCCTATTCCAATCCCATCTCGCTTCCCTTTATTCCCTTTTGTCTAATCCAATGAATTTCTGTACTTCCCCTCTCTACCCTACCTTGTTATGAATTAGTATCCACATATCAGAGAGAACATTTGACCTGTGGCTTTTTGGGACTGGCTTATTTCACTTAGTATGATAGTCTCCAATTCTATGCATTTACCTGCAAATGCCATAATTTCAATCTTCTTTATGGCTGAGTAATATTCCATTGTGTATATATACCACATTTTCTTCATCCATTCATTTGTTGAAGGGCATCTAGGTTGGCTCCATAGCTTGGCTATTGTTAATTGTAAGGTTTTTTGATTACCCTGACAAAACAGCTGACTAAAACAGAAATTGTTACCAAGAAGTGGGGTTCTTTCTGTGATTAACATGATTATGTGGTTCAGAAACCATTGGAGCTGTTTTGTGGGGGGTAGATTTTGAAAAGTTTAGAGATGCAAGGTGGAAATGCTTTAGAATGTTGTAAGCTGAGCTTAATGGGTAATTCTGGTATAAGCTCAGAAGACCAGAATATTGATAGGAATGCAGACTGTACTCATGAAGTTTCAGAGGGAATTGAGGACTCTGTTGGGAATTGAAACAGATTCCACTTGTGTTATAGACTAGCAAAGAAGTTGTCTACATTTTATCCATGTCCTGAGATCTTGTTGAGGCTGAATTTAAAAGTGATGGACTAATAAATCTGGCAGAGGACATTTCAAGGCAGCAAAGCATTCAGGCAGTGGCATGGATATTGCCAACTGCTTTTAACCAAATTTACTGTGATAAAGGAGTAAGATTGAAAAACTTTGCAGTTTGGCAAGAAAAGTGCAAAAAAATCCCTGGGGCTTAGTATGTTATGGTTGTTAAAGACATGGCAGTCCCTAAAAAGATACTAAATAATTTACATACAGACAGTAGGAAGAATGGTTTCCGGGCATCTCAGGAATTGGCAAGATCACACCCATCTCAGGAACAAGGATGTAAAAATAAAAATTCCTTTGAGAAGAGACCTTGAGATGCCCTGCTTACACAGAGGACCTCAGAGGTTGTTTCACCATGCTTAGTCACCCAGGCATTCAGAGACTACTGCATCCAGGGTTACAGGAAATTTGTCTACTGCTCAAAATGGTGGAGGACCTTGACGCCAACCACATGGTGCTGGTTCTGCAGGAATGCAGGATGCTGGAGTTAGGGGATCATGGAGGCTTCCACTGAGACTGGAAAGGAAAGCCTGGGAGACCAGGCAAAGTGCACCAGGGTTGAAGTCCCTGCATGCTGCCCCTGCGAGAATGATACCTGAAGATTTGAGAAGGAACCTGAAACTGCAGTGGAGACCCCCAAGATTAAGAGATGCCAGTACCATGTGATGTCTACCAAGGAATGGTGCAGATATGAAGCCAAGAGAGAGGCTATGTGAGTTGAAACCAGCAAGGCCATATGGGTGGAGCTACACAAGCCCTTTGGAGAGAAAATGTCTTCATCTAGGGCACATGTGATGCCATGTGCCCTAGATGCTGGACATGGAGTTACAGGACTTGTTGGCCCAGGACGGGTGGGGGAAGAAAAGATAGTAGACTGAGACAGACAGTATTACCCTATGTGTATGTATGATTTCATGAATGGTATGAATCTACATTGTGTACAACCATGGAAATGAAAAGTTGTACCCCATTTGTATACAAAAAAATAAATAAATAAAAATAAACCAAAAAAAGAAAAAAGAAAAAAATCACAGTCTTGCTTTGGTTCCATCCCTTCTTTCTATGCCCCTATTTCTTCCTTTTAGAATGGAAATGTTTACTCTGTGCCATTATTTATTGGATGTATGTAACTTCATTTTTGCAGAGAATTTGCCTTGAGTCTCAGAGGAGACTTTGGAGTTGGACTTTTGGACAAGGCAAAAAATGTTAAGACTATGGGATTCTTGGGAATGAAGTAAATGTAATTTTTTACAACAAGATATTTATTTTCTAGAATGTGTTAGCATTTCCATTTGCAGGAGTAAATGTATTTTGCATTGTGAAATGGGCATGAACCTTGGGGGATCAGGGGTGAAATGTTATTGTTTGGATATGTGGTATCCCCCAAAAGATAATGTGTGAGACAATGCAAGAATGATTGGAGGTAAAATGATTAGATTATGAGGTGTAACCTAATCAATGGCTTAATCCACTGATATGAATTAACTGGGTGGTAACTGTAGGCAGGTAGGGTGTACCTTGACAAGGTAGGCCACTGGAAGATTGCTTTTGGAATATACGTTTTGTCCTGGTGGGTGGAGCACTCTTTGCTTCCTGATTTCCATGTCGTGAACTTCTTTCCTCCTCTACACCCTTCTGCCATGATGGGCTACCTCACCTAAGACCCAGAGCTATGGAGTCAGCCATCTATGGTCTGAGACTGTGAGCCAAAATAAACTTTTCCTCCTTTAAAAAAGATGACAGAGTTGTTAACCATGAGATTACTTTTCATGAATGACTTTTTGTTTCTTTTTTCCCAGAGTATGATCAATCAATTCATGTTATTCTGCAGTTTTCTATTTTCTTACAAGACCTCATTATATATATCTTCCAAAAGTTAAATTTTATTTTAAACAATAACATTGATACTCATTTGTATAAATGTAGCTGCTGGTGACTTACTTATGTTCCTCAATTATCTTATGAAATGAATGAGCTTAAGTAAACATTAATAGGAGTACCATGGGTGCTATTCCAGGATGACACAAAATAAACCACCAGCTTTATGCTAGATCCATTTCTTATGCTAGATGTCACAACAGAGGGTGACAACAGAACATGACTAAACTTTCAGGAATCCCTGCTATCATGGAACTCAAGCAAAATATAATGGTTCTTACCCATAGCCACTAAGTCATGAGGAATCCTGGAAGATTAGGCTCTTGAATTACCTACAGAAGTGAGTTGCTTCCTCGTGTATATTTCTTCATATAGAAACAGTAATGTGAGCAAAGAGATAACTGAAATATATTATACAGTGTGATGCCAGGGAAAAGAACTTGTGGACAGAGAGAGAAGAGAACCACTAAGTCTGCTTATGGGAATCGGGAACTGCTTCACCAGAGAGGTTATATTTGAACTCAGTTTTCTTTTGTAAGATTTAAAAGATTCAAGCCTAGAGAGAAGTTTTCAGAAAAATAATTTCAAAAACACCCTGATGCTGATCATACAGTTCTAAAAAACGTTTATTTTCTTTTTCTAATTTTCCCTGAGGAAGAATAAAAATGAAATAAACCATGATAGGTATGGAATTTAATTCATCTTTGTCACTCAACTAAGCATTTTAATGAATATGATATATTTATTTCCTGTCCATACTTTCATGATTTTACATCAAATGTGTCCAAGAATTTAGTATTTTATGTGGTTTTCTAAGTGATATTATATGTCATATTTTGTTTTGTTCTGCAACTTGATTTTTATCAGATAACTTTTAAAATATATACTCTTGTTTAGACATGCATCTGTAGTTTATTAATTTTGGTGCTTGAAAAATATTCCATCCTGTGAATATACTATAATTTAATCATTAATTTCCATCCTGATATATATTTTGGTGGTTTGCAATTTTTCCTTACTACACTATTGCTCTGAACTTCCTGCCATATGTCTCTAAGTACATATGCGTAGGTGTTTGTCTAGGGCAGTGGTTCTCAAACTGGACTGTACATTCAAATAACTTGGGAAATTTTTAAAGAACACATATACATTTCTCCTTCAATATAAATGAAGTAGTTCATGATAGGCCAAGGTTTCTATAAAGAACAATTAGAAAAGCCAAATTTACTACTAAGATCTAGTTTAGAAGAGGCTTAAAAGATAGCAGCAGTGAAACACTAAAACATGGAATAAGACTCTAGTATACCACCTAGAGAGGTACAATTTACCCTTCATCATCATGAAAAATAAAGTATGTTTTTATATAATGGGGACAAATGGAATATTCTTGGTAACCAAGTGTTTTCCATGGGTGTCTCTAGTACTTCTTTGCCCAATTTTGATGGTAAATAGAAAAGTGCAATAACCTTAGCCAGAGTTGAACATGGTAACACTCACTTCAGATTCACCAGGAATGTCACTAGGTAAACTGTAGACACCAGATGAGGGAAAAGGGAATATAGACTAGACAGTGGAGAAGGGAGATGTCTGTTAGCAGTTGTGATCCTGAGACCAGCTACGGCAGCAAAAGCTGTAATTCATTCCACAAATGGAGACCCATCAGAACCCTGGAGGAGTTATTTCCCAGATTTTTATGAAGTAGATTTGTTCAGCAAAAGGGATGAACAGTGTTGAACATGAAGGTGCTCCAAATAGATTCCTCTTCAACAAAGAACTTATTGTTCCACATGCTAGGAGTTCTGTCAGCAGTTTTCAGCTTTTAGCCCCTTTAGTGACAACCTCCATTGCAGAGAGACATTCACTCAGATACAGAAACTGATTAAGTTGGGTGTATAAAGGCCTAACCATTTTGAACTTACACAGGATAACTATAATTGGCCAATTTTGCTCCAGATTTCCTCATGCGGTCATTCAAGGCTGTTGCTGTTTTGGCCTGCATTTCAGTTTGAATTCCATCCCTGCCTAATCATATTTCTCTCCTTTCGTTTTATAGGCATCAGCCCCAAAGTCATTCCCACATAAACATCATGTACTATACATTCTGTTTCAGAGTTTTCTTCTTGGAAAACCTAATGTACAAAATTTCCACTACTGCTACCAGTTTCTGTATTACTAGGAGCATGGTTTAGACTGTTTAGTAAATGGACCTAGCAGTAAATCAGATTCTTAAGGAAATAAGTCTCATAGAGGGTTTTACCATGTTTTGAAATAATGCAGTAATTTTACCAGTAGTTTCAGCCGCTTCCTAATGAAGGAAGTGTTTTACACCTACAATTCCAGTTACTACTTTGGAAAATTCAGTGAACAGATTACATGCCACCCTGCTAAACCTCTGCCATTGAGGGGCCTGTGAGGTTGAACTCCAAGTACTTCAAGATATGTGCTTGGGTTTGGAAGCAGATTCCAAAGGAAAACATGTTCAAAATTTCAGAAATGTTTTAGAGGAAAAGATGTTCTGGTCTGGGGTCTCTTTCGTGAACCTCCAGTACAGGTTGAATGCAAAGCCAGCATTGATGGATGACATGTTATAGAGATTGGTAGTTTGTTGAGGAAAATGGCAAGTATTTTTTTTTACTTCAGAGCTGTTAGGTGGTGCACAATGAACTGCAGCATGTAGCCCAAGTACCAAGAGAACCAGAAACAGGAATGGCAATGTTTTGGAAAGAAGGAAATTCTTATAGTTTGGATATGATGTATCCACCAAAAGGTCCTATGTTTATGCAGCAATGTTCAGAGGTAAAATGATTAGATTACAAGAGCTATAAACTGATTGGCCCATCCTAATTTGAATGGACTAACTTGGTGGTAACTATAGGTAGGTGGGGTGTGGCTGAAGGAAGTTAGGTCACTGGGAGCATACCCTTGGCCATTCTATCTTGTCCTCCCTCCTCCACCCCACCCCCTGCTTTCCATGAAGTAAGAAGTTGTTTTAACCAGTTTTTCACTGCTGCAACTAAAAGACCCAACCAGAACAATTGTAAAGAAGGAAGAGTTTATTTGAGGACTCATAATTTCAGATGTTTTAGTCCATAGAAAGTTGGCTCCATTCCTTTGGACTTGAGGTGAGGCAGGACATCATGGTGGAAGAGTGTGGCAGAGGGAAAGCAGCTCACATGATGCTCAAGAAGCAAAGATACTACACTTGCCAGATACAAATATATACCCCAAAGTCATGCCCCAATTCCCACTTCCTCCAGCTATACCCGACCACTTCAGTTACCACTCAGTTAATCCCTGTCAGGAGATTAATTCAATGCTTGGGTTAAGACTCTCACCACTCAATCATTTCTCCTTTGAACCTCATTGCATTGTCTCACCCATGAGCTTTTGGGGGACACCTTACACCCAAACCATAATAGTCCTTTCCTCCATAGTTACCCTGCTGAAATGATGTGCTGCCTCACCTTGAGCTCAAAGCTGTGGATTCACCTGACCACAGACTGAATGTCTGAAACCATGATCCCCAATAGATTTTTCCTCCTCTAAGTTGTTATTGTCGGGTATTTTGGTCATGGTGACAAATATCTGACTAACACAGAAATCTATAAGAGATGTGGTAAAAATCATTAGGGAAACAGCTGGGCAAAACACTCTCTTGGAGACATAAAATAATCACCCAACTTGATTAACAAAACAATAGCAAATATTTTATGCTGCACTCACCAGGGGCTGGGTGGAGGCCTCTTTCTCCTGAAATGCTGATGATGGATCTAATAGGAGCAGGGCATAGAAGTGGCTTGCTGAGGCCACAGAAATAATGCCATGGACTCTCATCTGGATGTGATATCAACATTATGAAATGCATAAGTAAATTAAATTTATGAAAATTGAATCACTTTTTATTTGAACCAGATCCCTTAGGTAAACCCAGTATACTCTCTGCATAGATTATTCTTTACAGATTAGAATTTTAGGTTGCATCATTCTTTAATTTAGTATTTTAAGATAAAATATGTAAGACATTACATGAGAGAAGGTCCATACTTTCTTTGACTAAACAAAAAATAGAGAATAATTTTCAAAATATATGTTTAATTGGAGCCATGATCAGGTTCATGTCCTGAAATCCTTGCTTTTGTGTGATTCATTGAAGCCATGGAAGTTTTTCTTAACGACAAGAAAATGAAAATATAATAGCATTTTAGATCACTTATCATTATTATCACCTAGTCATTTCTAATGTATAAGTCACCTTAACACCATTATTCTTATGTCCATGTGCATCCTGTCTAAAGTACTAGAAATGAAGCCAGAAAGATATGAAATAAGATGATCTGAGCCTGGAAGAGTACAAGACAATGAAGAAAGTGGCAAGATATGGAATCAGCAATGATCATGGACATGATTGTTCAGATGGAAGTGACCCAAATCATGACAGGATCAGGACTCCTTCCACAGGCCTCCATCCTCTTTCTGGGTTACATAATCTTCTCCCAGAAACTCAAATGCAACCTCACAAAGTAATATATCTTTAGTACACATTGTTCTCATGAATTTCTAGCCATTTATCCAGCTTCCAATTGGATACATTCACCAGAATGGTCTACACATGCCTAAGTCTCAACTTAGAAATCTCAAGTTTCCAAAAGTGGACACCTCATCTTCCCACCTTGCCAGCCTGCTCCTCCATCTTCATTCCACATCTCAGTCTATTGCTTGACTGTGTGTGGAGAACCCATGCCAAAAACCTTGGAGTCATCCTAACAGCATCCTTCATTCTCATTTTCCACTTCTAATGAGTCATGATGCCTTATGAATACTACCTGAATACCTCTCACAACTTATCCTTCTCTTCATCCCTACTTCCACTGCCTCAGTACATGACCAGAACCACTTCATCAGCTTCTAGCGGGTCACAATGCCTCCTCTGTCCTCCAGCCCAACCTCCCTCATCCCACCATGATATCCAATCTCCATATTGGCATCAGAGTCCTCTTTCTGTAAAAGGCTAAGATTCATTAGAAGATCAGTTATCAGATGACAACATTGAAACTTTGACTCCTGGTCCTTGGAACTTGGAGTTTATGGTTATTTTGAACTCCCATTTGCTAACAGAGATGTTCAGAATTCCCAAAGAGAAAAATTACTTCCGGCATATGCCCAAGAAGCCAGAGGCATCTCTCATAAAGAACGCCTTTCTATCATTACAACACTCCCCTTATTGCAAAACCAGAACATACTTAGTTACAAACTAACCCTGACATGAACCCTGAAATGATATTTTCAAAGCTGAAGCAAGAAAAACCAAAGCCAAAAGGAAAAAAACCTGTAAAAAAGATAAGATCTGAACTTTGGTTGATTATATTGGCTGCTAGATTCTTCATCTGAAACAAAAGAGACAACGGATTGTCAGAGTTGATGGGGTCTGGGTTCATGCAAAGGAAAGTGTTTTTTCAACAGACTGATTTCCATGGACAAAAGTGATGAAGGTCAGCAAGAAAAAGACAGTTCCCACCATCAAGGCCAAATAGTGCTGTGACTGGCAGCTTTTGAGGAAATGATATCCATAAGAAGAAGCTGAGTCAGCCTCTATGATGGGTGCTATAAAATGATTTGTACATTGGTGAAGGAAATAATGTCAAATGTAGCATCTAAACCTAGAATTCTGATGCTTCATACATGTATGTCTACTGGGGGGAAACCAGACTTGTCCTCTGGTCATTCAAATACATTGGCCACAAGACTCAAAAGGAGGATACAGATGGAGTCAAGGAAGGTGGAATCAAAAATTTGACTATCCACAATTAACTGTGCACTTCTTATTTACAAATAAGCAGTGAGAGTAAAGAGCACTAGAATCAGTCAGGAGACCAGAATTTGCCCTTGCCTCTGTCAAGATCTAGCTATAATTGTAATAATAGTAACAGTGACTCCTGTTAATTGAACATGTGCAGGACATGACTGAAGAATCTCATTCTAGACACTGCCAGCTTCAGAACTACATTAAGAACATATGTGTATAATTCAGCTAGGGGAGGGGATTAAGTAATGGGAACTAGTTGGCACTAAACCTAGATGCAATCTATGGTGGGATTTGGAAGCCAGAAAAATTAGGGCAGACTTTATCCTCAGGCAATTAGGAGACCATGGGTGGGGACTAGACAATGATTAGAGAGAGTGTGATAGTGCTATATTATTGATTCTTCTCAACCAATCAGACTGAGTTCCCACAGGGTGAGAATCACCACAATCAGTACTGGGGTTTTAGAGGTGAATGCTGAATATCAGTCTTGGACACAAGGGATCTCCCTACTTTATATCCACTGTCTTACCTGAATAGAAGAGGGCACATATAACATGGTTTGGGCAGTGGTATGTGTGTCCCACAGAAAGACAAATGCAAGTTCAGGTCTCTCAACCTCTGAAAGGATTGAGAAGGGAGAAACTGACAGTTACAAAATAATAGGTAGGAAATTCAACATCCCACTATTAATAATGATTAAAATAACTGATCACAAGATCAACAATGTATTACAGAAAATGACCAATACCATAAATGAAATAAAACTAACAGATATATACAGAACAATCCACTTAACAACAGTAGTAGTACACATTCTTACAAACATACATGGAAATTCTTCAGGATAGATCAAATGTTAGGCCAAAGTATCTCAATAGTTGTAAAAATACTGAAATCACACAAAGTATTTCAACTGACCACAATGGAGTAAAGCTTCCAATCCTTAACATAAAGAAAATAGATTCATGAGTAAGTAGAAATTAAATAACATACTTGTAAACAACCAGTGCATCAAAGAAGAATTCATAAGGGAAATTAGAAAATACTTTGAGTTGAATGAAAATGAAAACACCATACACCAAATCTTACAGGAACAGTGAAAGCCATGTTAACAAGAATGTTTATAATTATGAATGCTTACATTAAAATTAGGAATCTGAAAGCATTCCCTCTAAAAACTGGAATAAGACAGGGCTGCTGTCTCACCACTTTTATTCAACATTGTTCTTGAAACCCTAGTCAGAGTGGCTGCACAAATTTGCAATCCCACCAGCAAAGTATGAGTGTACCTTTTCTCTCACATCCTCACCAACCTCTATTGTTGCTTGTATTATTAATTTCTTTGGTCTTTTTAATTGCTCTGGCTAGCAGAAGACATCAGGGAGGAGGTAAAAAAATTCTTACAGGTAAACGAAAACAATGATACAACATAACAAAATCTCTGGGACACTATGAAAACAGTATAAGAGGAAAATTCACTGTATGGAGAGCATTCAGTAAAAGATGGAAAAGTCAACAAATAAATGACCTAACATTACAGCTCAAAGCCCTAAAAAAGAACAGATCAACATCAAAAGAAGTAGAAGACAGGAAATAATTAAAATCAGAGCTGAAATCAATGAAATTGAAACAAAAGAAACAATTCAAAAAATTGAAAAAAGAAAAAGTTGGTTCTTTGAAAAAATAAACAAAATTGATAAACCCTTAATCACAATAACAAAAATAAGGAGAGAGAAAACTCAAATTACTAAAATTCATGATGAAAAACGAAATATCACAACAGACACTATTGAAATACAAAACATAATTAGAAGCTATTTTGAAAATTTATACTCAAACAAAATAGAAAATCTTGAAGACATCAACAGGTTCCTAGAGGCATATGAGCCCAACCAAACTGAATCTGGAGGACTTACACAATTTAAATAGACCAAATTCAAGCAATGAAATATGAGAATTCATCAAAAGCCTACCTACAAAGAAAAGTCCAGGACTAGATGGATTCACAGCCCAACTCTACAAGACCTTCAAAGAAGAGCTAATTCCAATACTCCTCAAAGTTTTTCATGAAATAGAAGAGGAGGGAACCCTTCCAAACTCATTCTATGAAGCTAATATCACCCACATACCAAAACAAAAGAAACATCAAGGAAAGAAAAACTCAGACCAATATCCCTAATGAACATAGATGCAAAAATTCTTAACAAAATTTTAGCGAATCACATACAAAAGCATATTTTAAAGATAGTGCACCATGATCAAGTGAGTTTCATCCCAGGGATGCAAGGTTGGTTCAATTCCCACAAATCCATAAATGTAATTCACCACATCAACAGACTTAAAGTTAAGAATCACATGATCATTGCAGTAGATGCAGAAAAAGCATTTGATAAAATAGAGCACCCCTTCATGCTCAAAACACTAGGAAAAATAGGGATAGAAGGAATGTTCCTTACCATTGTAAACATTATCTATGCTAAGTCTACAGCCAACCTTATTCTAAATGGAGAAAAATTGAAAGCATTCCCCCTGAAAACTGGAGCAAGGCAGGGATGCCATCTTTCACCACTTCTATTCAACATCGCCCTTGAAACTCTAGCCACAGAAATTAGACAGACCATAGAAATTAAAGGAATACGAATAGGAAAAGAAGAGCTCAAACTATCCCTATTTGCTGATGAAATGATTCTATATTTAGAGGAGCTGGACAATTCCACCAGAAAACTTCTGGAAGTCATAAATGAATTCAGTAAAGTAGCAGGATATAAAATCAATGCTCATAAATCTAATACATTTTTATTTGTAAGTGATGAATCCTCTGAAAGAGAAATTAGGAAAACTAACCCATTCACAATAGCCTCAAAAAAAAATAAAATACTTGGGACTCAATCTAACAAAAGAGGTGAATCTAACAAAAGAGATGAAAGATCTCTACAATGAGAACTACAGAACACTAAAGAAAGAAATTGAAGAAAATCTTAGAAGATGGAAAGATCTCCCATGTTCTTGGATAGGCAGAATTAATATTGCCAAAATGGCCTTACTACTAAAAGTGCTATACAAATTCACTGCAATTCCAATTAAAATCCCAATGACGGACCTCATAGAAATAGAGCAAGCAATCATGAAATTCATTTGGAGGAATAAGAGACCCAGAATAGCTAAAGCAATTCTTAGCAAGAAGAGCAAAGCAAAGGGTATCACAATACCAGACCTTCAACTATACTAGGGAGCAATAGTAACAAAAATAGCATCGTATTGGCACCAAAATAGGCAGATAGATCAATGGTACAGAATAGAGGACACACAGACAAACCCACAGAAATACAGTTTTCTCATACTAGACAAAGGTGCCAAAAATATACATGGAGAAAAGATAACCTCTTCAACAAATGGTCCTGGGAAAACTGGAAATCCACATGCAGCAAAATAAAACTAAACCCCTACCTCCACCCTACACAAAACTCAACTCAAAATGAATGAAGAACCTAGGAATTAGACCAGAGATCCTCCACCTAATAGAAGAAAAAGTAGGTCCAAATCTTCATCATATTGGCTTAGGACCAGTTTTAATTAACGTGACTCGCAAAGCATGAGAAATAAAAGCAGGAATCCATAATTAGGATAGATTCAAACTAAAAAACTTTTTCTCAGCAAAGGAAACAATCAGCAATGTGAAGAGAGATCCTACAGAGTGGGAGAAAATCTTTGCCACACACACTTCAGATAAAGCACTCATTTCCAGGATCTATAAAGAACTCAAAAAACTTTACCCCAAGAATACAGATAACCCAATCAATAAATGGGTTAAGGAAATGAGCAGACACTTCACAGAATAGCATCTACAAGCAGTCAACATATATATAAAAAATGTTCAACATCTCTAGTAATAAGAGAAATGCAAATCACAACCACCTTAAGATTTCATCTCACCCCAATTAGAATGTCTATAATCAAGAACACAAGCAACAACAGGGGTTGGCAAGGATGTGTAGAAAAAGGTACACTAATAAATTGCTGGTGGGATTGCAAATTAGTGCTGCCACTCTGGAAAGCAGTGTGGAGATTCCTTAGAAAACTTGGAATGGATTCATCATTTGACCCGGCTATCCCACTCCTTGGTCTATACACAAAGGACTTAAAATTAGCATACTACAGTGATGCAGCCACATCAGTGTTCATAGCTGCTCAATTCACAATAGCTAGATTGTGGAACTAACCTAGATGCCCTTCAATAGATGAATGGATAAAGAAACTGTGGTATGTATACACAATGGAATATTACTCAGCCATAAAGAAGAAGAAAATTATGGCATTTGTTGGTAAATGGATGAAGTTGGAGAATGTAATGCTAAATTAGATTAGCCAATCTCAAAAAAACAAAAGCCAAATGATCTCTCTGATAAGTGGATGATGGTACATAATGGGGGGTGGAAGGAAGGCAAGAATGGAAGAAGGATGGATTGCATAGAGGAAAAAGAGGAATGGGATCAAGTTGGGGGTTAAGAATAATAACAGAATGAAACAAACATCATTACCCTATGTACATGTATAATTACACAGTGTGTCTCTACTTTGTGTAAAACCAAAAAAACAACAGCTGTACTCCATTTGTGTACAATGAATAAAAAAAACCATCAAAAATATAAATAAAAATAATAAGAAGCAAGAATAAAATGTGCTGTGGATAAAAAAAAGGGATTGAAGATTAGAAGATTTTGTGTTTTACCCCATTAGTATCATTTATTCAAAACCTATCACAAAAAAGAACATTGTAAAAAGCCCTTTTTCTATAATAATAGATTGACAAAATAATAATATAACAATAGCAACAATAATTAGGCATTGAAGATCCATTTTAAGAAGATAACTTTAGAAAACATCCTCATTTGTTAGAGTCATAATCAACAAAAATAAATTAATGGAAATATATTCAATTGATTGAAAGGCCCAGTGAAAGAAGTATTTATAATTCTACAATCAACACTACTGAGCAGTATGTGGGCACACTGCTAGGCCTTATGGCATTAAAACTTTTTCTCCTATTGAATGCTTTATAAATTGAAGGAAATTAACAAATTCTAGGTATGTATTTCATTTACATTTATAAGTACAATAAAACTCAAATGAAGCTTGTAAAAAAAGAACAAATAAATAAAATTGATTAAACCTTAGTCACACTAACAAAAAGGAGAGAGAAAACTCAAATTACTAGAATTCATGACAAAGAAATATCATGTAAGACACTATTGAAATACAAAACATAATTAGAAGCTATTTTGAAAATCTATACTCAAACAAAATAGAAAATCTCAAAGACCTCGACAGATTTTAAGAGACATATGATCCACCAAACTGAATCAGGAGGACATACACAATTTAAATATATCGATTTCAAGCAATGAAATAGAAGAGGCCATCAAAAGCCTACCAACCAAGAAAACCTGGGGACCAGATGGATTCTCAGCCACATTTTACAAGACCTTCAAAAAAGAACTAACTCCAATACTTCTCAAAGTATTCCATGAAACAGAAAAGGATGGAACCCTTTCAAACTCATTCTATGAAGCTAGTATCACCCTGATACCAAACCAGACAAAGACACATCAAGGAAAGAAAACTTCAGACCAATAACCCTGATAAACATAGATGCAGGAAAATTCTGGTAAATTTGCATACAAAACATATTTATAAGATAGTGCACCACAATCAAGTAGGTTTCATCACATGGATGCAAGGTTGGTTCAACATCAAGAAATCAATTAGTGTAATTCATCACATCGATAGTCTTAAAGAATCATGTGATCATTTCAATAGATGCAGGAAAAGCATTTGATAAAATACAGCACCTCTTCATGCTCAAAACACTAGAAAAATAGGGATAGAAGGAACAACCTCAACATTGTAAAGGCTATCTATGCTAAGCCCAAGGCTGACATCATTCTAAATAGAGAAAAACTGAAAGCATTCCCTCTAAAAACTGGAAAGACAGGGATACCCTCGTTCACCACTTCTATTCAACATAGTCCTTGAATCTCTAGCCAGAGCAATTAGGCAGACCAAAGAAATTAAATTTTTTAATTAGTGTAAAAATTAAATAAAAATTAGAAAAAAGAAAAAAATGAGAATTATCTCAAACTAATAACTTAGAATTACCCTTTTAGAAACTAGAAAGGGAACAGGACAAACTGAACCCAAAGCTTAACAAAAATAATTAAATAATAAAGTTTGGAGTAGAGACAGATGAAAGAAGAAATTCAAAACAATGGAAAAACCAACATTGATTTTTTAAAAAAAATTAGTGTTGATTCTTAAAAAAATTCAACAAAATTGATAAAATATTAGCCAGAGTAACTAAGAAGACAAGACATGATGCAAGTGACTATAACATGAAATAAGAGGACATTTTTACCAACCTTAGAGAAATTTTGAAGGTTTAAGTCAACTAATTAAATAACCTCAATTAATAGTAAAAAAGTCCTAGAAACACTCAAACTACCAAAATTGAGTAAATAAAAACTAGAAAGTGTAAAAAGACCTTTAAAATTTAACAAAATTGAATCAGTAATCGCAAAAACTCTAACAAAGAAAAACCCAGGACCAAAGAGCTTTACTGGTGATTTCTATCAAATATTCAAAGTAGAATTTACACCAATCATTTTCAAACCCTTCTAAATATACAGGCAGAATGAACCCTTCCCAATTCATTCTATTAAGACAGTATTACCACAATAGCAAAACCAAATACATACATCACAGAAAACTAGAGATGAATATCACTTATGAATTATACATATGAAAATCCTCAACAAAATACTAACAAGCCAACCCTCACAAAACCATGACCATATTGGATTTATCAATGCAACTTTGGTTCAATGTAAATATCAATGTAATAAGCCATATGAATAGAATCAAGATGATCAATAATATTCTTTTCCATATTTGAGCAGATAAAGCATTTTTTAAAAGCCAATGCTTTTCCATCAAAAAATATTCAGCAAATCAGGAATAAAAGGGAACTTCCTCAACATTATTAAGGTAATTTAGGAAGAAATCCACAACTAACATCATACTCAATGTGATGGAAAACTGAATATCAGTTTTCCACTAATATCAGGAAAAAGATAGATCCCTAACTCTCACCCTGGATAAAAGTGAAGTCAAAATGGTTCAATAACCTAAATATAAGAGCAAACACTGCACACATTTGAAGAAAAAATAAGAGAAACACTTCATAATACAGGTGCAAGCAAAGACTTCCTAAACAAAACTTTGTATCTCAAGAAATAAGAGAAAGAATCAATAAATGGTTTGGCATCAATTTTAAAAATTCAGCATAGAAAAGGAAATGACAGACTAAAGTGACAGCCTAGAGAATGGGAGAAAATCTTTGCCAGGTACAGTTTTGACAGAGGATTAGTATACTGAATATATAAAGAACTCAAAAAACTGAACACCAAAAATCAAATAACCCTTTCAATAAGTGGGCAGTTAAACTGAAGAGACACTTCTCAAAAGAAGAAGTACAAATGGCCAACAATTATACAAAAAAAAGTTTACATCTTTAGCTATCAGGCAAATGCAAATCAAAACTACACTGAGATTTCATCTCACTCCAGGTAGAATAGTATTCATCAAGAGTACAAATAACAATAAATGCTGGGGAATATGCAGGGGAAAATAAACTCTTATACACTGTTGATGGGAATGTAAATTAGCAGAGCCACTATGGATATAAGTATAGACGTTCCTCAAAAAACTAAAAATAGAACCACTATATTATCTGACTCTATTACCCAAAAGAATTAAAGTCAGCATACTTTAGGTCTACATGCATACCTATGTTTATTGCAACACAATTCATAATAGCATAATTGTAGAATCAGCCTAGGTGTCCACCAGGAGATGAATGGATAAAGAAAATGTGAGATACACACACACACACACACACACACGCACACACACACACACACACTGGAGTATTATTTAACCATAAGGAAGAATGCATTCATGTAATTTGTAGGAAAATTGATGGAACAGGAGAACATTATTTTAAGTGAAATAAGTCAGGCACAGAAAGACAAATATCAAGTGTTTTCTTTCATATGTGGAAACTTTAAAAAAGGAATAAAAAATATGACTTGAAAGTAGAAGGTGAAGTGGACCAAGGGAAGAAGGGAGACAGGGCAGAGGAAGAGAGGGTAGTAAGGATGATAGATATGATTAAAGAAAAATAGATGCATGTATGGAATTGAACAGTGAAGTTCATTGACTCGTATAACTAATATGAGTTAGTATTTATAGTATTAATAAATACAATAGGTAAATAGAAAAAATTCCAAAAATAAGTCTCAGAGAGAAAAATATCATATGTTTTCTCTCATGTAAAAACCGGAGGGAAAAAGGAGTGCCATAAAAGTAGAAAGGAAAATATTAGGGTAGAAGAAGGAGATCAGGGGTATGAAGAGGGGTAAGGTGTGGGAGCTTTTGGAGAGTTAAATTGATCAAATTATGTTTTTAGGTATGCACGAATATGCCACAATGAAAACCTTCATTCTGTATAACTAATATTCACCAATAAATAAAGGGAAAAGTGATTCCCCACTTTGATCACTGCTGTTCAATGTCATACTAAAAGAAAGAAAGGAATTGGAAAGGAAGAAATAAAATTACTTATATTTCTAAATGACATGCTTGTATATGTAGAAAAATCCAAAAGAATACACATACATGCACACACACACACACACACACACACACACAGAGTTATTAGGCCCAATAAATATATTTAGCAATGTTATGATGTATACAATCAATACAGAAAATTCAGTGATATTTCTATACACTAACTGAATAATTCTGGAGAAAATTAAGAAAACAATTAAAGTTTACAATAGCATCAAAAAGAATAAATCGACCTCTAGATTATGAAAAAGCATATAAGACAGAAGTTTCCATTCCATCATAACTAAAAAAGAGCAGAACAAACTTAACAAACAACTATTCATAAATCCATTAGAGAGGTGGGGCAAACCACTGTGCCTACAGTGTAGAGATCAACAGGAAAATACAGAGACCCACAGCTTGCCAGAGCAGAAACTCATGAGCACAAACCTCCATGGGAACCAGGGCTAAAGTAGGCAAATCTGAACTATAGCTGATGAATTGCTGGGGGCTTATCTCGGACAGAGGTGAGAGATAAAAACTGCAGGGAAGCTCAAACATTGGGGAAGGGACACACTTTTGTTAGTTTTACCTCCTGAATCTCAATCAGATTCTCATGGTATAGATCACAGAAAAATCTCCTGGTGCTTCTGAAAAGGGGTAGGGAAATGAACCTTTTGAAATACACCAGAGCATGATGTTCTTCTTAACAAAACTTGCTCTCAGGAGAAACTCTTTAATCAGAGTCTAACCTGGAGGCATTTTATCAGAAATTGATATGGGGAAAAAGAAAGATCTAGTTCCTGCTGACTTTAGTCATCCTCTACTGTAGAGAAGGGGGAAGTAAATTGAAAAACAAGTTATTAGTTGCAAGTGAAGTTTGTAGTCTAGTGGTATAAGCTCACCAAAAGACTGAGACCTATCCTTAGGAATATAGAAAACTTCCTCTTGCCCCAAACCTTACCACCATATTTCTAAAAGCCTACTCACAGAATTTTATTTTATCCAGTACATCATGTCCAGCTATTAAGAAAAAAATTACCATACATAATAAGAGGACAGAAGTCCCATGGGGTGAGAGACAGACAGAGAGAGAGAGAGAGAGAGAGAGAGAGAGAGAGAGAGAGAGAGAGAATCATCAGACTGAGATATAGCAATATTGTGATCATCAGGCTGGGAAATTTTTTTAAAATGATTAAGATGCAAAGGGTTCTAATATATAAAGTATGCAAGAACTGATGAGCAATGTAAAAAGAGAGATGAAAATTCTAATAAACAATAAAAAGGAAATGTTAGCGATCAAAACACTGTAACAGTAATAAAGAATGCTTTTGACAGGCTTATTGGTACACTGGATTCTGATGAAGCCACTAAAACAAAAAAAAATGAGAAAAAAAGACTAAAAAGAACAAAATATTCAAGAACTGTGGCATAACTACAATAGGTTAGCATATACACAATAGGAATTCAAGAATAAGAAGAGGTAGGAAGTAACAGAAAAAAATATTAGAAACAATAACTAAGAATTTCTACAAATTATTGTTAGACACAAATGCAACCCTACACCTGGTCATATAATTTTCAAAGAACAGAAAATCAAAGAAAAAGGAAAAATTCCAAAAGAAACTAGAGGAAAAAACACCTTAATTAAAAAAGAGCAAAAATAAGAATTACATCCAATTTCTTATGAACTTTGCAAGCAGGAAGAGAGTGTGCAAAACTTTTTCCTAGTGTTGAGATAAAAACTACCAATCTTGAAATCTATATCATGCAGTTATTCTTCAATAATGAAGAATAAATAAAGTTTTTGTCAGAAAAACAAAAATTGGGGGAATTTGTTGCCAGTAGAAATGTGAAAAGAAATGATTTTCAGATAAGGAAAAGTATATACTTCTGAAACTCAAATCTACAGAAAAATAGGAAGAACATTAGAAAAGAAGTAAGGTAAAATTAAAAAAAAATTTACTTTTTTATTCTGAATCTAACAGATAAGAGTTTGTTCAAAATTGCAATGACTTATGCATAAGCATATATATAAGAAATGTATGACCGCAATGTGTAAGTGAAATTAATGATGGCAATGATACAGGGACAAGAAGGAGGAATCAGAATTATTTTTAATTATTATATGATACTCACATTACCTTTGAAATGATATTATGTTATTTCAAAGTAAACTTAGATTAGTTGCAAATATATATTTCAACTGTAAGGCAAAAACTAAAACGTTTTAAAAGAAGCATAACTGATATAAAGAACAGAAAAAGAAATCATATAAAATGTTCAGTTAACCAGCCACAGTGGTGCACACCTGTAATCCCAGCAGTTCAGGAGGCTGAGGCAGGAGGATCAGAAGTTCAAAAGTCAGCCTCAGCAATTTAGCCAGACCCTAAGTAACATAACAAGTCTCTTTCTCAAAATAAAAAAATGAAACAGGCTGGGGATGTGAATCAGTGGTACTGGGTTCAATCCCCATTACCAATATAAAAAAATTATTAAAACTGCAAAAGGCAGAAAATGAATGGAAGACAAAATTAGGAATAGGAAGGAGGGCAACAAATATAAAATAGAAATTTTGTAGACATTAATCCAACAACATCAATAGTCACTTTGAACAATGGTAAATATGTGACAATTAGATTTTTTACAGCGTCTCCTGAAGAGACATTCCATCTGCAACGGCCTGAATCCCCAGCCCCAGCAGGGATCTCAGGCCGGTCGGTGCCATTTTACAGCATCCCCAGGAGAGAGCAACAATTTGTTGCTGCCTGAGCCTGCAGCGTGGAGCTCAGGCCTGCCTGGGTTATCAAGCCCAGTGTCTCCATCACTGAGCACAGTTCTGTGCTCCCACCCCAACTTGGTCTAGTGCTCACGCCCACACCCTGGCCTGGTGTCTAGTGCCTGTGCTGCATCTGATCATCTGTCAACACCAGGCTGCCTCTGCCCAGAAGCACTGATCATTCCCAACCTGGAGGTAGTGGGACAGCACCCTTCTTGGGTCACCACTTGATCAAGCACCTCTCAAACATCAGGCCATTGAAAAAAGGAGATTTGAACTGTACAGTATATTTTTATCACAGAACGTTTTTAAATTAATTGTAATACTCTGATTATTCTTAATGTACCCACTATATTCCTACCTTTTTCTTTTATTAATATGCTTATCACTCTATCTCCCTCTTATATATCTGTTTTCTTGGAGAATCTATTTTTTCTCACACTAACAACCTGTTTCTTTTAATTCCAATTCCACTATTCATATGACACAGTATATCAATAGACTCACTTCTTATCTCATTAGTGTTTTGACCTATACCCCTCCTCATTCTCCCTGTCCAACATTAGGAATTGCAGTCCTTATTGCAAACTTATTGGTTATGCTGTAGATAATAATTTGAACTCATCTATGTTTATTAAGACAACACTGTTAATATCTTAATAGGGACTATTTAGATTAAGGACACATATTGTTTATATGGTATGCTGCCAATATTGATCTCTCAATTCAAGGGGAGGTATTGAAAATGGGCAGGAACCCTAGAAGTCTTTAAGGGGAAACTGTAATACCTAGGATTCACACTACTAGAGGGGAAGATACACTAGCAACATGAGAAAACATGGGAAGAAAATGTCCCAAACAAAACCAGATATTATACCAAAAGAATCCAATGACAACATGGAAGAAGCATTGTCAGAAATGGAGTTGTACATAATTAAAATGATCCGAGAAGAGAACAAGGAGTCAAGAGAGCAAATGCAGGCAATGCTAAAAGAGCAACTGCAGGAAGCAAAGATCATTTCAATAAAGAGATAGAGATTCTGAAGAAACACCGAACAGAAATCCTTGAAATGAAGGTTACAATAAACCAAATTAAAAACCCAATAGAAACCTTAACTGACAGGCTAAATCACTTGGAAGACAGAATCTCAGACAATGAAGACAAACTACTTAATTTCGAAAACAAACTCAACCAGACAGAGAAGATGCTAAGGAATCACGAACAGAACCTCCAAGAGTTATGGGACATCATGAAAGACCAAATTTAAGAGTTCTTGGGAATGGGGAAGGCACAGAGACACAAACCAATGGAATGAATAAACTATTCAATGAAATAATATCAGAAAATTTCCCAAATCTGATGAATGAAATGGAAAATCAAATTCAAGAGGATTATAGGACACCAAATGCACAAAATCACAACAGATTCACACCCAGGCACATTATAATGAAAATACCTAACAAACAAAACAAAGATAGAATTTTAAAGGCTGCAAGAGAAAAACATCAGATTACATATAGGGGGAAACCAATATGAACATCAGCAGACTTCTCAGCCCAGACCCTAAAAGCAAGAAGGGCCTGGAACAACATATTTCAAGCACTGAAAGAAAATGGATGCCAGCCAAGAATCTTATACCCAGCAAAACTTACCTTCAGAATTGATGATGAAATAAAAGCATTCCATGATAAACACAAGCTAAAAGAATTCACAAATAGAAAGCCTGCCCTAAAGAAAATTCACAGCAAAATATCCCAAGAGGAAGAAATGAGAAAAAACAATGTAAGTCAGCAAAGGGAGAAATTACCTTAAAGGAACAGCCAATTAAGGGAAAAACCAAGTAAGATTAAATCCAAAAATATGTCAATGACTGGGAATACAAGTCATATCTCAATAATAACCCTAAATGTAAATGGCATAAACTCATCAACCAAAAGACATAGACTGGTAGATTGGATTAAAAAGAAAGACCAAACAATATGCTGCCTTCAAGAGACTCATCTCTTAGAAAAACATGCCCACAGACTAAAGATGAAAGGTTGGAAAAACATACCATGCACATGGACTTAGTAAAAAAGCAAGATTTTCCATTCTCATTTCAGATAAAGCAGACTTCAAGCCAAAGTTTGTCAGAATGGATAAAGATGGACATTTCATACTACTTAAGGGAAGCATAAATCACCAAGACATAACGATCATAAATATTTATGCACCAAACAGTGGTGCATGAATGTATGTTAATCAGATCCTTCTCAATTCCAGGAACCAAATAGACCAAAATACAATAATACTGGGGGACTTTAACACTCCACTCTCACTGTTGGAAAGATCTTCCATGCAAAAATTGAACAAAGAAACCATAGAACTCAATGACACAATTGCTAATTTAGACTTAACAGACATATGTGAATACACTTTCTTCTCAGCAGCACATGGATCATTCTCTAAAATATTACCATATGTTATGCCACAAAGCTACTCTTAGCAAATACAAAAAGATAGAGATACTACCTTGTATTCTATCAGATCATAATGGAATGAAATTAGAAATAAATGATAAACTTAAAAACAGAAACTACTCCAAACCTGGAAATTAAATAATATGCTATTGAATGATGCATGGATAACAGAAGACATTAGGGGTGAAATAAAAAATTCTTAGAGGTCAATGAGAACAAACATACAACATATCAAAATCTCTGGGTTACTATGAAAGCAGTGCTAAGAGGAAAATTCATTGCATGGACTGCATTCAATAAAAGAATGAAAAGTCAACAAATCAATGACCTCACATTACAGCTCAAAGCCCTAGAAAAAGAGGAGAAGATCATCACCAAAAGTAGTAGAAGACAGGAAATAATTAAAATCAGATATGAAATTGAAACAAAAGAAACAATTCAAAAAATTGACAAACAAGTTGGTTCTTTGAAAAAATAAACAAAATTGATAAACCCTTAGCCACACTAATAAAGAGAAGGAGAGACAAAATTAATAAAATTCATGATGGAAATGGAAATATTAGAACAGACACTTTTGAAATACAAAACATAATTAGAAGCTATTTTGAAAATTTATACTCCAACAAAATAGAAAACCTGGAAGACATCAGCAGTTCCTAGAGGTATATGAGCCACCCAAACTGAATCTGGAGGACATACACAACATAAATAGATCAATTTCAAGCAATGAAATAGAAGAAGTCATCAAAAGCCTACCAGCAAAGAAAAGTCTAGGACCAGATGGATTCACAGCCAACTTCTACAAGACCTTCAAAGAAGAGCTCATTCCAATCCTCCTCAAAGTATTCCATGAAATAGAGGAGGAGGGAACACTTCCGAATTTCAGACCAATATCCCTAATGAATGTAGATGCAAAAATTCTTAACAAAATTTTAGCAAATCGCATACAAAAATATATTAAAATGGTAGTGCACCATGATCAAGTGGGTTTCATCCCGGGGATGCAAGGTTGGTTCAACATCCGGAAATCAATAAACGTAATTCACCACATCAACAGACTTAAAGTCAAGAACCACATGATTATTTCAATAGATGCAGAGAAAGCATTTGATAAAATACAGCACCCATTCATGCTCAAAACACTAGAAAAAATAGGGATAGTGGGGACATTCCTTAATATTGTAAAGGCTATCTATGCTAAGCCCACAGCTAACATCATTCTAAATGGAGAAAAACTGAAAGCATTCCCCCTGAGAACTGGAACAAGGCAGGGATGCCCTCTTTGTCCACTTCTATTCAACATTGTCCTTGAAACTCTAGCCAGAGCAATTATACAGACCAAAGAAATTAGAGGAATACAAATAGAAAAGGAAGAGCTCAAAATATCCCTATTTGCTGATGACATGATTCTCTATTTAGAAGACCCTAAAAATTCCACCAGAAAACTTCTGGAACTCATACATGAATTCAGTAAAGTAGCAGGATATAAAATGAATGCTCATAAATCTAACGCATTTTTATTTGTAAGTGATACATCCTCTGAGAGAGAAATTAGGAAAACTATACCATTCACAATAGCCTCAAAAAAATAAAATACTTGGGAATCAATCTAACAAAAGAAGTGAAAGACCTCTACAATGAGAACTACAGAACACTAAAAAAAGAAATTAAAGAAAATCTGAGAAGATGGAAAGATCTCCCATGTTCTGGGATAGGCAGAATTAATATTGTCAAAATGGCCATACTTCCAAAAGTTCTATACAAATTCAATGCAATTCCAATTAAAATTCCAATGACGGACCTCATAGAAATAGAGCAAGCAATCATGAAATTCATTTGGAGGAATAAGAGACCCAGAATTGCTAAAGCAATCCTTAGCAAGAAGAGCGAAGCAGGGGGTTTCACAATACCAGACCTTCAACTATACTACAAAGCAATAGTAACAAAAACAGCATGGCATTGGTACCAAAATAGGTAGATCAATGGTACAGAATAGAGGACACAGAACCAAACCCACATAAATACAGGTATCTCATACTTGACAAAGGAGGCAAAAACACGCAATGGAGAAAAGACAGCCTCTTCAACAAATGGTGCTGGGAAAACTGGAAATCCATATGCAGCAAAATGAAACTGAACCCATATCTCTCACCCTGTACAAAACTCAACTCAAAGTGGATCAAGGACCTAGAAATCAGACCAGAGACTCTGCACCTAATAGAAGAGAAAATAGGTCCAAATCTTCATCATGTTGGCCTAGGACCAGATTTCCTTAACATGACTCCCAAAGCGCAAGAAATAAAAGCACGAATCAATGATTGGGATAGAGTCAAACTAAAAAGCTTTTTCTCAGCAAAGGAAACAAT
>JAJEJO010050030.1:0-13818 GCA_020662805.1 Glaucomys volans | reverse complement strand
GGGTACATATTTGAAACAGTGCAATTGTCATACAAAAGAGACACCTTCACTCTTTGTTTATTGCTGTACTACACACTATACTCAGAATGCAAAATCAGATAAGGTGTCCACCAAGAGCTAATTGGGTAAAGAAAATTCAGCATACATACATAACTGGATATTATTCACTAATATTAAAAATGAGATTTTGTCACATGTGGAAATGTGAATGAAATTGGATAACATTGAGTGAAATAATTCAGATTCAGAAAGACAAATACTACATATTCTCCCTTACTTGTGGTAGCTAAAAAGTTGATCTCATAGAAGTAAATAATGCAGCAGCTACCAGAGCCTGGGAAGGAGGGATGGAAAGCAGATAGCTCAGGGGTACAGGGATAAGTACAGTTAACAGCAATGAACTGAGTATTTTCAAATACCTGGTAGAGAGAACTTTGAATGCTCCAAACACCAAATGATAAATGTTTGAGGTGATGCATATGCTGATGCATTATTCTGATGTGATCCTTGCACATTATTTGCATTTATTGAAGTATCACACTTTACCCCATAAAATTTTAAAAATAATGCATTCCACAAACTCATACATTGCTGGTGGCATTGCAAATTGGTGCAGCCACTCTGGAAAGCAGTATGGAGATTCCTCAGAAAACTTGGAATGGACCCACCACCATTTGACCCAGCCATCCCACTCCTCAGTTTATACCCAAAGGACTTAAAATCAGCATACTACAGTAAAGCAGCTACATCAATGTCCATAGCAACTCCAATCACAATAGCTAGATTGAGAAACCAAACTAGAAGCCCTTCAACAGATGAATAAAGAAACTATGGTATACACACATAGTGGAATATTATTCAGTCATAAAGAAGAATAAAAGTATGGCATTTGCAGATAAATAGATGGAATTGGAGAATATCATGCTAAGTGAAATAAGCCAAGCCCAAAAATCCAAAGGCCAAGTGTTATCTCTGATAATTGGATGATGATACATAATGCGGGTGGGGAGTGAGAAAAGAATTCAAGAACTTTAGATTACATAGAGAGAAATGAGAGGGAGGAGGGGGTGGAGGTATGAAAGATAGGGCAATGAGACAGACATCATTACCCTGTGTACGTGTAAGATTACACAAATGGTATGAATCTACATTGTGCACAACCATAGAAATGAAAAGTTGTACCCAATTTTCATACAATGTATCAAAATGCAGTCTGTAAAAATAAAAAACAAACAAAATAATAAAAAAGAAAAAAATGATTCTCTGATGGTCAAGAAGACAATAAAATGCAGGTGACTCTCAAAAAATAAATAAGTAAAAAAGATACTAAAAGCTAAACAAAAAAAAAAATGGCCATACTACCAAAAATGCTATACAAATTCAATGCAATTCCAATTAAAATCCCAAAGACGGACCTCACAGAAATAGAACAAGCAATAATGAAATTCATTTGGAGGAATAAGAGACCCAGAATAGCTCAATTCATCCTTAGCAGGAGGAGAGAAGCAGGTAGTATCACAATACCAGATCTTCAACTATACTAGGAAGCAATAGTAACAAAAACAGCATGATATTGGCACCAAAATTGGCAGGTAGACCAATGGTACAGAATAGAGGACACACAGAAAAACCCACAGAAATACAAGTATCTCATACTTGACAAAGGAGCCAAAAACATACAATGGGGAAAAGACAGCCTCTTCAACAAATGGTGCTGGGAAAATTGGAAATCCACATGCAGCAAAATGAAACTAAACTCGTATCTCTCACCCTGAACAAAACTCAACTCAAAATGGATCAAGGACCTAGGAATTAGACCAGAGACCCTGCACATAACAGAAGAGAAAATAGGTCCAAATCTTCATCATGTTGGCCTAGGACCAGATTTCCTTAACATGACTCCCAAAGCACAAGAAATAAAAGCAGGAATCAATGATTGGTATAGAGTCAAACTAAAAAGCTTTTCTCAGCAAAGCAAACAATCAGCAATGTGAAGAGAGAGCCTTCAGAGTGGGAGAAAATCTTTGCCACACATACTTCAGATAGAGCACTAATCTCCAGAATCTACAAAGTGCTCAAAAATTTTTACACCAAGAATACTAATAACCCAATCAATAAATGGACCAAGGAAATGAACAGACACTTTACAGAAGAAGATCTACAAGCAGCCAACAGATTTATGAAAAAATGTTCAACATCCCTAGTTATAAGATAAATGCAAATCAAAACTACCTTAATATTTCATCTTACCCCAATTAGAATGTCTCTTATTAAGAATACAGGCAACAACAGGTGTTGGTGAGGATGTGGGGAAAAGGGTACACTCATACATTGCTGGTGGGGTTGCAAGTTGGTGCAACCTCTCTGGAAAGCAGTGTGGAGATTCCTTAGAAAACTTGGAATGGATCCACCATTTGACCCAGCTATCTCACTCCTTGGTCTATACCCAAAGGACTTAAATTCAGATTGCTACAGTGATGCAGCCACATCAATGTTCATAGCTGCTCAATTCACAATAGCTAGATTGTGGAACCAACCTAGATGCCCTTCAATAGATGAATGGATAAAGAAACTGTGGTATATATACACAATGGAATATTAGCCATAAAGAAGAATAAAATTATGGCATGTGTAGGATGTTGGAGACTGTCATGCTAAGTGAGATTAGCCAATCCCCAAACTCCAAAGGCCAAATAATCTCTCTGACAAGTGAATGATGATTTATAATGCAGGGTGGAAGGGTGGCAAGAATGGAGGAAGGAGAGATAGCATAGAGGGAAGGGAGGGGGTGGTTGGGGTGGGGGGGCAAGAATAATAACAGAGTGAGACAGACATCATTGCCCTCTGTACATGTATGAATGCACAGATGGGGTGACTCTACTTTGTGTATAGAGAAACAATAGCTGTACTCGATTTGTGTTCAATGGATCAAAATTGAATGAATAAAAAATTAAAATTAAAAACATGACAATTAAAAGAATCAAAAGATTGAATCGAATCAAAAGAATGAATCAAGACCCAAATATATGTGCTTTACAAGGAACCTACTTTAAACATAAAAGTGCATATAGATTAAAAATAACTGGATGAAGAAATAAGTAGCCTAGCGCTGTGGTGCATGTTTGTAAGCCCCATCCTATTTTTTTTTTTCTTTAGAGACAGGGACTCACTGAGTTGTTTCGTACCTCACTTTTGCTGAGTCTGACTTTGAACTCAAGATCCCTCTGCCTCAGCCTCCCAAGCCACTGGGATCAGAGGTATGCACCATGGTGCCTGACCTCTCCCTGTATTTTTGACATGGATTAATTTAAGGCTGTCAAGTCATCCGTGCAAATACCACATCCTTAATTTCATCTTTGCTCTGAGTAATTTGATTAATTGAAAAGTTTTACAAGGTATCAAATTGGTGTAATTTTCCCCAATATATTTTAATAAGATGAAATGTTTTAAATGTGTGCTTGTTCCTTAGAAACTCTCTATACCTTACATTGTATACTTCGGGGTTAAATGCAATTTGTTTGCCAAATATATAAGGACTGAAATTCCCATGAATCATTTGTTTACCAACTCCTTCTTTCAATGCTCCCCTCTTTCTTGCATTATTTTGCCAATCAAATCCAGCAGCAACTCTTAATGCTACTAACATTTTGTTTTACAGGCACTTTTCCTAGAATACCAACTCTACTAACATTTTTCCCTTATCTCTGAGTTATACGTTCCCTAATTATATGTGCCTAGTCTTCTGCAGGTGACAATTTTAACAAATTTTGCCAGTCTAAAATCTAACCCCAAAACCACTTCAACAATGTCACATTTCAGGTCTTTGTTAAGGTAATACTCCTTTCAGGACCATTTTTTTGTATTAATCAGGATTCATTAAGCTAGGTAACAATCCTATAATCTCAGTAACTTAATACAACAAGAACATGCTACTGACACATAAACATTTCACTGTGAATTTGGAAAACTCTTACATGTATCTTCTTTCTATATGGTGACTTAGTAATTAGGCTTCTTCAAACTTTAAGCTCGGGCATCTCAACACAAAGCCTTCTCAGTTGCTACAACTAGGAAAAACAGGTGTTAAGAGATTTATATGATAGCACTTAAATGTTTCAACCTGGAAACAAAACATCACTTTTGTTCACAGATTCTTGGCCAGAACTAGTTAGATGGTCCTTTCTACTTATAAGCTGTCTAGAAACTATAGCTTTCCAGTGCCTGTAAAATGAAGGAGAACCAGGTATTGCTGAACTGTAGTAATAAAAACCTCACATCTCACATACCGTTGGAAGTAGTGTAGCTTATAGTAAAGAGTACACCTGGATTCACAAACTCTAAATTTAAGCCCTAGTTCTCTGGCACTTGCTACTTGACAAGTGATTTAAACTCTTGAGCTTTGAATTAAAGTGTAGGTAATAACACCTGCTAAATTGGATAATTATTATTTTACATTATGCTTGTAAAATGCTTAGCACAGTTCCTGGCACACAAAATACATTCAATTGATTATTTTATGTAATACATAATACAAAAAGACATTGCGATCCACTAAGTTGTGATCATGATCAGTAAAAGCTACTGAGTCTCAGGTACATAATGGCAGCACCACTTGTGACATATGCATTATGACAGTTCTCAGCCATTTACCAGTCTTTAACAGACTGGGAAAATATTGACACTGTTATAGTCCCCACAATAAATTAGAGTGAAGACCATGATGAAAGAAATGTGTTGACAGGAAGAAAATTACTGTGGCAGAGGCTATTTTATTTTTCTAAAATGTCATATATTTTGTGGAACAATGGTCATTTACTATAATTAGTAGATACTGCAAAATTACATGCTGAAATAGAAATTTGAGATGGAAACACATAGCTAGAGCAAGTAAATGACCCTGAAGAGCCTCTCAAAAGAGCTATTTGTAACATCCTTTTATCTGGTTTCTGGAAATACTATTACATCTCCTGAGAAGTAATTTTACCCAACCTTTATCTGTCATCAATGAGGACTTTTGAATAAATAAATTTTCACAATTTGTATCATTGAAGGATGATTTGGCCCTTTTAAGGAAGGAAGTACATATTGAAAATAGAGATTTTTCTGAGAGAGAACTAATAAGTTAAATATATTTTTATGCTTATGACACTAAATGCTAAGCATTTACATAGCATATTATTTTTCTTCTTTTAGGTAACAAGTTTATTATAAATTTAAAACAAATAATAATTATACCATGCATTCTTCAATTTGTATATCAATATTAAATAAAAGATTTTCAAATGTGTTTATTTTTTCAATCTGTAATTATTCTTCCAGAATTATTAAATTAACATGTGTTCACTCCAAGAAAGGGAAAGAAATAGTACAATGATCTTATATATAATTAAATTTCACATACACATATGCCCTTCCATTCCTTACTTCCAAACTCCAGTTAACATACTGTTTACTGCACACTTTTCTCAGTAATCATTGTGTGTGTATGTGCATTTCATGTAAATACATCACATATAGCCCTTCTATTTATTAATACAGATATAACTCATTCTTTCTCTAATAGCTGAAGAAAATGGTCTATTATAAATATAGCACAATTTGTTCAAGCATCTACCCATCTGTAGACATACAATTATTTTCCAGTACTTTGGCATCATAGATAATGTTTCAATAAGCATTCTTATGCTAATAGAGTATATTGGTAAAACAGAGTCACCTCTCATTTGTAGAAGGAAAGAAAGAATAAGAGTTACAGTTCTCTTGGTACCAAATCTAAAATGAAAGACATTTAGAAAATGATATACATACATATATGTGTGTGTGTATCATATTAATAAAAGTGTTCATAGAGAATATCTTGGAAAGGGATTTAGTTACAGGGTTATAGGGAGGACAATAAAATCTTACATAATCTATTATTTGTTTTTCTTAAATATATACTTCCTTTGTACTCAGAAAAGGAAATAAAATATAAACATTGCAAAACCTATTCCTTCTGCAAGTGATTTACAAAATAATGATGTAGACAGTATGAGCATGGAAGGATATTAAATATGCATCTGAGTTAATGTTTTTAATTTTTATTTACATGTATTAATTGTACATATTATGGGGTTCAGTGTAATATTTGAATGCATACATTCAATGTAGCATACATTGATCAAATCCACCTTTACTTTATTCACCCTCCCTGTAACTTCTAAGCCTCCAGGAATTTCTATGATACATCCAGGTTAAGTTTTATTTTTAACTTTCACATATGAGAATGAACATATGATATTTTTTTCTGGGTCAGATTTAATTTCTTTTCACATAGTGTACTTCAGTTACATCTATTTTTTTGTCAATAACAAGAAATCATTCTTTATGGCTGAATAATCCCTTTTGTATATATACCATATTTTCTTTATCTAATCATCTGTTGATAAAAACCCTAGGTTGACTCCATATCTTAGATATTGTGTAGAGTGCCACAGTAAACATGGGTTTACAGGTGTCTTATTGGTATACTGATTTCATTTCTTTGAGATGTGTATCTAGAAGTGAGATACCTGGACCTTATGCTATATCTGTTTTTAGGGTTTTGGGGTTTTGGGTTTGTTTTTTTTTTTTGCGGAATCTCTATACTGTTTTTCAAAATTGTTGTAACAATTTACATTTCCACCAACCATGTGTGAGAGTTATTTTTTCTCCATGTCCTCACCACCATTTAGTTTTTGTTTTTGTTTTGTTGTTTTATAATAGCCATTCTAATTGAGGTGAGGGGATATCTCATTGTAGTTTTAATTTGTATTTTCCTGATGGCTAACAATATTGAGTAATTTTTTTCATATATTTTTAGTCATTAAACTTCTTTTGAGAAGTATCTATTCAGATCATTTGCATATTTTTAACTGGATTACTTGGTTTTTGTTGCTACATTGTTTATTTTTCTTATATATTCTGGATATTAATCCTTTGCCAGATAAATGATTAGCAAATATTTTCTTCCATTCTGTAGACTGTAACTTCAGACTTTTGGTTCTTTGCTTTGCAGAAGCTTTGTAGTTTGATGTAGTTCCACTTATCTATTTTTGCTTTTGTTTCCTGTGTTTTTGGGGTCATATCCAAAAAATTATTACCTATGCAGATGTCTTGAATATTTGTTCTGTTTTCTTTCTAGTACTGTATAGTTTCAGGCCTTAAATTTAGGTCTTTGATCCATTTTGAATTATTTTTTCAGGGTGAGAAATAGGTGTGTCAAGTTCCAATTTTCTGCATGTACATATCCAGTTTTCCCAGAATCATTTATTGAAAAGAATGTCCCTCATGCAGTGTTTGCTTTTTATGACTTTGTCAAGAACAAATTGGCTACAGATGCATAGATTTATTTCTGGGATTTTGGTTCACTCCATTTGTCTATAAGCCTGATTTTACACCAGTACCATGTAGTTTGGGTTACTGTGATTCCTTAAATGTCCTGAAATCAGGTATCATGATGCCGATAGCTTGGTTCTTTTTGTTCAAGATTCCTTTAGCTATTTGATGTCTTTCATGCTTCCATATGAATTAAAAAAAAAAAAACTTTGGTACTAGGGATTAAACCCAGGGATGCTTAAAACTGCACCACATTCCCAGCCCTTTTTATATTTTTTATTTTGAGGCAGGGTCTCACAGAGTTGCTTAGTGCCTCACTAAGTTGCTGAGGCTGTCTTTGAACTCGCAATCCTCCTGCCTCAGCCTCCCGAGCCACTGGGATTACAAGTGTGCACTAATGCACCTGGCTCCATATGAATTTTTATGTTTTTCAAGAAATAATTTTCAAATAGTTTATTTAAAATAGTGTTAGCTTCCTATGATTGTCATAATGAAACAATACATATTAGGGGGCTTAAAATAAGAGGAATATATTGTTTCACAGTATGAAACCTAGAAGTCCAAAATCAGTATGTTGACAGGCCCTTGTTCTCTCTGAAATTCTAGGGAGGAAATTCTTCCTTGCCTCTTTCTAACTCCTGGGAGTTGCTGGCAATCATTGGTATTCCTTGCTTTTAGTTAAATCACTCCAATCTTTGCCTCAGTCTTTGTGTGTGTGTGTGTGTGTGTGTGTGTGCGTGTGGTGTGTGTTTGTGTACATGTGTGTGCTGGTGGTAAAGTTGTTAATAATAGAAGTTTGCACAAAACTAAATATTTGGGTGTCTTTTTGATAACTAGGTAATTTGTATCTTCTGTGTTTTCTTTTCATTAGTGCATATTAATTATCTAGAATGGTGGATTTCATTGTGGCATGCTCATATATACATAAAATGTAATTTGATCAATTTCCCTCAGTCTTCACCTGGCCTTCTCTTCTTCCCTCTGAATCTGTGTGTTCCCATGGCATTCTACTCTTTTTCTTTTTCTTTGTCTCTTCTAATATTGTATTATAATCCCAATCCAGTGTGATCTTATATTAGCTCGATTACATCTGCAAACTCCTGATTTCCACATATGATCACATTCATAGGTAACAGAGTTGGGGATTTCAACGTATTTGCAGTGTAGAAGTCATGACACATTTCAACCCACAACAAATAGAATAAAAATTTGGAAGTTAGTTGATCTAAATATTAACACCAAAAGGTTTTTAGTGAAATGACTACTGTGTATTTCCTTCTTTATAGGATTCAGCATCTTATTAGGTTTTTCAAATGAACATTTATGAAATCAAAAAACAAATTGAAGCTGAAAATGTCCTATCACATTCTGTTAAACACACACACACACACACACACACACACACGAACTTCTCTTTAGGTGAGAATGGAATTCTCCATGGGGCTGAAGAGTAAAGTGATGTATGTGTACCTGATGTTAAGAGTTGTCTGGCTACTTAGAATGTGTTTCTTTTGTCATCTCACTCTTCAGGCCACAGTTTATAATCAGGAAAGGGAGCTGAAAATGACATCCAATTTTGTTATACACCATACATTTTCATACATGCAAATATACACACACATCGTCTTAAAAATGAAATTTTCCATAGCCAAAGAGTGCAATATATTCGTATACATATGTGTGTGTGTATAAACATATATAGTCTCTCATTGCCTGAATTCCCTGGATATAATTTCCCATTTCCCTTGTCATCTACCTGTGTAGACTGTATAGATTATGGATGACTAGCTCTGCTGAGCTACTGGTACTTATCAACAGTTCTATGCTTTTCAGGGAAGGAGGAGTGAACACAGACAGACCTGGGCTCCGATTTAGGCTTTGACACACCCCAGCTCTGTGACCCAGACCATTTTCCCAGCAGTGCTCAGTTCTTTGCCCTACTGCCAGTTTGGTCTTTCTTTTTTCTAATTTGTAATTTTAAATAGATATAAAAAGAAATCTCAGTTCTAGTTGTTTGAATTAACTTGTTTATTGAAGCTTTGTTTTTTTTTTTGGTTGGGGTTGGTTTTTTTGGTTTTTTTTTTGGTTGGTTGGTCTATCCAACCATTGATCATGTTTTGTTTGAAGAAATGTCACTTTTGTTCAAATTTTATTGACCAAAAATCATTCGTGGCAATATGTAAGGACAAGGGAACTGGGAAGAACAATCTATCATGTATCTAGAGTAGAAAACAATTTTATTAGACAAAAAAATGATATTAACTACTACAGATAGATTCCCAGAAGTGAAATTGCTTGGTCAATTATAGGAATATTTTACACTGTCAATGTTTAAAGGGGATATTTATAGTCAAATTTCAATAAAAATATACAAAGTACCTATGTCCACACATTCTTTCCAGCTCTGGATGCCATCACACCATTTTTATAAATTTTTAGAGAAAATATAATGCACATATAATAAAGTACACACATCTTAAGTATACAACTTGATGATTTTCTACAAAATGAACATACCCATGAAACCAATAACCCAATAAAGATGTAGTACATTGCCTGTACTCCAGAAGCCTCCCTGGTGCCACTTGGAGACATTGGCACCACAAAATAAGTCACTATTCTCACTTCTATCACCATAGATTAGTTTTGCCTATTTTTGAACTTTGTATGAATAGGACAATAGATTTGTAGTCTTATATCTAATTTCTTTTGCTCAATATTATTTTGTGAAATGTATCCATGTTACTTTTAATTGTGGTTAATTTCCATTGCTGCTACAAATTACATTGTATAAATATAATATAACAATTTATTCACACTATTGTGGATGGACATTTTGGTATTTAATATTTTTTACTATTACAAATAATGTTAAGATGAACATTCTCATATATTTGTTTTGGTGCACATATATAGGCATTTCTATTATGCTCATGTGTCTATCTGGAATTACTAGGTAATATGATAAACTCTAAGATATTCAGAGCATTACTTTTCCAAAGGATTTGTACCAATTTACACTCACACAGATAATGCATTAGAGTTTCCATACTTAGCATCCTTGTTAAAATTATTCTGCTTATTTTTTTAATTTTAGCATTCCTGGTGAACAGATAGCATTATCTGATGGTGATTCTAATTTGCAGTTATTTAATAACTAAGAGATTTCAGCACATTTTTGTGCTTTTATATGGGAGTTGCAAAACATCTGTGAAGGATAGATTCCAAAATGTTTGTATATGTGATTAAGCTGGCTATAATCAGCACAGTGAATTATTTAAGTTTTCCCCCTAAGGTCATATTTTAATATACTGGCAAAGTCTAATAGAGCAAAGAAACAAGGATTTCTAAAAACATCGATATGCTTATCTATCAAGATAATTTCTTGTCTCTGTTAGTTTAGGAAACCTAAGTCTTAAAATAATTAGGATTTGTACCTGTTTTAAAATCTTTTAAATGATAACTCCATAGCTGATTGAATAAACAAATGTTATTTTAGATTATTACAATATAGTTGACACCCTAACTATATGTTATTAGAGATATGTATACATCTGAGTGCTAAATACAATTTTTGTCTAAGTGATATGTAAAAGTTTGTAAAATGAAACCTTATGTAGGTTTAATACAGGCAAGGTAACCAATAAGTGCTATATTTTATACATTGTATGTGGCATAAAAGGGCCACACTGCCATTTTATAACCTGGCATAAATCTGCTAAAAAAAATCTTTTGCTTTGAGGACATAAAGGTTTAATTATCATATAAGTGATAAGGTTTAATTATCATATTTATGTATAAGTGCATAATAAATGCACATAAATGCACATTTTTATTACATTATCGGTCATTTGGATATCCTTTTTTGACATGGCTGTTCAAATTTTTGTCATTAAAAATAATTGGGTTGCTGGGCTGGGGTTAGAGCTCAGTGGTGAAATACTTGCCTACCATTTGTGAGGCACTGGGTTCAATTCTCAGCACCACATGAAAATCAAATAAATAAAATAAAGTATTAAAAATAATAATTGTGTTACCTTTTCTTTATTGACCTATAGTCCTGTATGTATTCTGAATAAAAGTCATTTTTCAGATGTAATTATTTTTCTTCAGTTTGTTGCCTGCCTTAATAATATCTTTTAATTTTAACAAACTTAAATTTGTTTATAACATGTATTTATGTGTATTATGTTTTATTTATTCAGAGTCAGTGCTTTTTGTGTCTTTTTAAAGAAATGTTTAAATATACCAAGGTCATTAAGACATTTTTCAATGTTATCTTCAATAACTTCTGTTTCACTTTTCACATTTCATATGTGAATTTGGAATTAAATGTATATAGTTTGAAATAGGTGCAAAATTTCATTTGGATCACTTCAGGTATTCAGTTAATCAGAAACCATTTATTAAAATGACAATTGCTGTACTCCATTTGTGTTCAATGAATCAAAAAATTAAATAAAAAGAAAAAATAATAAAAAAATAAAATGACCATTCTTTCCTCTACTGCATTCTTATGAATTCTTTGTCATAAATTGAATGGCAATATATGCATGGACTTTTTTATCTTTTCTATTCCATTGCTCTGTTATTCTATACTTAAAACAATAACACATTGTTTTGTTTATTGTGTAGCTTCATCTAAAAGCTTGATTTCTGTAATTCATGAAACTTTGTCTTTCTTCAAGATTTTGAGAGCCATTCTTGCCATTTACAATTATATTTAAAATTTAGAATCCATTTGTCAATTTCCACAAAAAATCAGCCTACCATAATTATTATTTTGAATCAAGGATCAAATTGGGGAAAATTAACCTTTTTAAAATATAAAGTTGTACATTCCATTTTCAGTATAAAATTTTCTTTTTATTTGGGTATAGGTTAATTTCTCAATATTTTCTCATTTTCTATGTAAAAGCCTTACACATCTTCAGTATTTGGTGATTATTGAAAAAAATGGAAATAATAGTTTCTATTTTTTTCTGCTTATTACTAATATTATAGAAATATAATTCATTTTTCACACTAATTCTATCTTGCAAACTTACAAAGATTACTTATTAATTCTACCAAGCTATTTATAAATACTTTTGGAATTTCTAAGCACTCAATTCTATCATATGTGAATAATGAAGCTGTTATTCCTCTCTAATCTTTGCAAAATTCATGTATCTTAGAATATTCTGCACAATATTGATTAGAAATGGTTGTACATAGATTTGGTTCTCATTTCTGTTCTCAGAAGGGAAGTCTTTGATTATTCACCATTATTATACCATGTATTGCACTTTTTAAAAATTCTTCTATTGAATTAAGAAAGTATCTGGGTTGGGTTTGTAGTGGAGTGGTTTAAACTTGTTTTGTGATCCAGAAAATAGTCAATTTTGATAAATAGCTTATGCACACATGAAAAGAATGTGCATTCTACATTTATTGCATGCAGTGTTCTAAATGTGTCAGAACATAATTGCTAGTTGTCCCATCTATTCTTTTATACCCACGTGTCTTGTTAAAAATTTGTTTTTGTTTTGTCTGCTTTTTCTATCAATTATTGGAGGATATGGGCTTGTAAAATATCCAACTTTGTAGATTTATTTATTTATATTTAGTGTTCTGTCAGCTTTCACTTTATATATTTTGGACCTACTTTATAATGCATATAAACTAAGGGTTTTTTTTTTTCAGCTTTTTCTGGGTCCCAGGGATTGAACCCAAGGGAACTTAACCACTGAACCACATTCTCAGCCATTTCAATTCTTTTATTTTGAGACAGGGTCTTATTACGTTGCTTAGCGCCTCTCTAAGATGATGAGAGTGGCCTTGAACTTGCAATCCTCCTACCTCAGACTCCTGAATCACTGGGATTACAGGCATGTGCCACCACAGCCAACTAAAATTTCCTTAAAACTTCTTGTTGAATTGACCATTTAATCATTTTCAATATCTATTTAATATCTCTCAAAATGCTTCTTGCTTTAAAGTTTGATTCACCTGATATTAATATAAATATAGCAACTTTATTTTCATTCATATTTGCATGGTATATCTTTTTTGATATTTTGACTTTCAAACTTTATATATCTTAATTAAGATATGTCTCATAAGCAGAACATAGTTGGGATTTGTAATTTATGTTTTTACCCAGTCTAACAATTTTTGTTTTTTAATTGGAGTACTTAGTCTTTTCAGATTTAATGTGATTGCTTGGAAGTTTGGGTTTTAATCTTCTGTTTTATTGTTTGTTTATTGTCTACTCTCTCCTATTTATTCTTTTTTTCTCCTTTATTGTCTACTTTTGGATGAATCATGGTTTTTTGACATTTGTAATACTCCTGTAGTTTATCTGTGATACAATTTATTAATACTTTTTTGTTATCCACAATTACATTTCTTCTTGACTTATTAAAATTTATTTTAAAATAGTGCTTTTACCACTTTTAAGACAAAGTAAGAACGTTGAAA
>JAJEJO010050028.1:11160-49056 GCA_020662805.1 Glaucomys volans | reverse complement strand
TAATTCACAGTAAGTGGGGAGGTGGGGGCTAGGGAAGAATGGAGGTACTTTGGGCTAGACAGAGAGGGAAGTGAAGGGATGGGAGGGGAGGTATGGGGGTAGGAAGGAGAGTAGAATGAATCAGATGTTATTCACCTATGTGCACATATGATTATATGACAGAGTAACTCTATACCATGTACAACCAGAAAAATGAGAGGTTATACTCCATTTATGTATAATGTGTCAAAATACATTCTACCGTCATATATAACTAATTAGAACAAATAAAAAATATCATTGGAAGTTATGTGAACCATATTTGCATGATCAATCCATAATGCCTAAATGAATGTTCTCAGTATTCCCAGGGCAGACATCATTGAATATTTTTCAGCATTCCATATATGATTAAACTTGTTCATTTAGATTTTGATTATGAGAAGAATATAAGGAGAATGCAGACCTTACACTCCTTAACTTTTCAAGCAACATTTGGACTTAGAGGACATCAATTCACACCACAAAGATCTTTGTCCACTCTGTTGTTTTTCCCTTCTGGCATATCAATTCACTTCTGCAATCTGCCTTTCTGTTTGTTCAGGTAGCATTGATTTACATAACTTATTAGACTTAGTTAAGTGACAGAAAATACAACCTTTTGCTTAAGGCTATACTATACATCAATTCAGTGACTCAGTAGATAATGCTATTACATATAAAATGCAGCCATTGTTCAGCATTTCTACCAGCAGCATTGCTTCCTGCAGGGTTCCCACATTTCCTGTATAAAAGGACTGAGAGCCTAAGTAGTCCTGATGGAAGACACTTTGTACTGTGTACAGTTAATCCCCCCTTGAGCATCACAGTTTTCTGACAAATAAATGAACTGAAGACATGCAGGTTATGTGCATTTTCATTTCAAGAAGATTGCCTTTTTATTGTTTCTTATTCTGCATTGATATTCTAAAGCTCTAAAAAGAAGACTGGAAATAAAAGCAGGTAGAAGTGAAGGTGCTTTAGTTGAGTAATGTTGTCTAGGAGCCTAAGCTTTGAAATATCATTCATTATATGCCAAAGTACCCGTATTACTAGTGCTTTTAATGTTTTTAAATGCTGGCAAATGTTTCTGTTGACTAACTTATTCCCAGGGGGTCCCTATAATTCTTTCAGGTCATTCAGTATTGCTTTCTAAATTACCATGGTAGTGAATTCAATTATTACGGTACTCTTTCAGTGGCCTAAAAGAATAAATGGTCTTCCTAAAATGTTTTTCCTTTAGAAAGGCCTAGGGTGTTAGAGTTAGATAGTACCTTGGGGACTATCTGATTTCAGTGTTCCATAAAGATGTCTGATGATAACACTCTCCTGAGAACTTATTTCATAGATACAGATTCTTAGGCTACTCCCCTGCATAGTCTCTTATAATACACTTGACAGGAAACCTAGAAATATACATTTTGTAATGAAGATTCCAAATTAGGCTTAGGATGAGGCACATTTGGGAAAAACTAAACCACTTTAACATTTTAATTTTATTTTTAAAAGAGAAAGAAGTGGCCCATATAGATTGATTCATCTAAGTTATTGAACTGCAAAACACTTTTACTACTGGGATTAGTTCAGGAAAAATTGTTGGTGGACAACCTTTTTGCATCCCATGGTTGACAATGGCAGAATATATTTCCTTAGAACTTAGGTTATCTTCTGTATTGAATAGAAAGATTTTATTCACTGTGGAGAAGTAATAGGACACATGTTACTCTGCATCCAACAGTTATTCTCAACTGGAGATTATTTTGCATACTGGGCGACTTTGGCAATGTCTGAAAATATTGGTGCTATCAAAACTGGAGGGTGGTGCTACTGGTATTTTATGGGTTGAGGAGGGATGCTGGTTTATCATAAAATGTGTAGTATTAAACCCCTCATCTCCAGATAATTATTTGGACCAGAGTGTGAGTTGTGTCAAAATCAGGAAGTCCTGACACACATTTAATCCCTTCATTTGCATCATCTGTCTGAGAGATTAAAGAGTAATATCTGGCACATTTGTGAAATAGAACACTTTCCTATTTTCTCCTTGAAATTACATTGGGCTATGCTTAGAGCACATAAAGTTTTTTCCTTAGGATCATGCAGTAAATTCTTTCAGTCTTCTGCCCCCTTTTAGAGCACCTTGCTTATATATGCTTTGATTATTCTGGATTTTATGTCTAGACCACTCAAGCTCTGATTCCCTTGGGTTATCTACAGGCTATACAGTCAGTATCTACAGATTTTGAACAGAAATTTGGACAGAGGTTTTAGATGAAATTTTAACATGGAGAATAAGTTATTGGAATTCTCAATTAGAGTAACTTACTGCAAAATCAATTGGATTTCATTTTTCTAATATTTCTCAATTTTATTCTTTCTGCTATCAGTATTTATTTTATATCCTCATCATCCTTTACATGAAATATTGCAGTGAATGTTTCACTAATGTTTAACTTCTTACATTTGTTTTTTGCAATTGTTGCCATTTTCTCCGTCCATTCTTCACCTAACAATAATCTGTGTGAAGTACTTTTTATTCCAAGACTTTTTCTTTATGTCAGCCAGTTTCTGATTAAACCAATCAGGAGTTTCTTCTCAAATGTGGGTTATGTGTAGAATCTTTTTATAGGGAAAACATTGTCACCTACCATCTTAAATTATTTAATTGTAAAATCATTTGGTGTATATGTAGTCATAAAACCAAATTTATCCTCTTTATGTTTAAAGCATCACACGACTATGAAATTACATTTTCAAACTAAAAATGAACCAATGTGTAAAACAAAGAAAATTCAGATTTGCCATATTACTTCAGTACAACAGTTAATATTGTCCTGAAATTCTAATCTACTTGAAGTGGCAATGTTTCCTTTATTTTCATGTTTGCACTACGTAGTAAGCTTTGGCATGACTCAGTTCTTCTAATTCTTTTATTTTGTCTCTGGCATTAGCATGTTATTTAAATATAAAAGCTACACACATTCTTTTTACATTAACAGGACAAATAATTTTATACACTAGTGCAAGCAAAGTACAAGCCAAAGATAAACAGAAGCACTATTAATCAATAAGCAACATTGTCCAGGCCTCATATTATTTTCTTGTATTTTTATATTATGAAAATAAAAATGTAGAATTAAAGTTTTTATTAACTTACATCAAAGACTGTAACTTTGACAACTTTTTCTCAATAGTGGGAACCACTAACCTGTAAAATTGAGTCTAAATGCCATAGAAAGGCGTGCGAAATCCTCATTATGCCTGTACATTATTTATTTCCCCAGTTTATGTGTTGCTCCAACACGTGGTGTTATTGAGCTTGGTGGATTGCCTTGTCCCCTTGACCTTTTAGGCCTCTATATTTGTGCTTTTGCTGCTTCATTTACATATGTTCCCCCAGTGTTTTGTTTGTTTGTTTGTTTTCTTTGTTTTTGCAGTGCTGGGGTTGAACCTGGGGCCTCCTGCATGCCAGGCAAGTGCTCCAACACTGAACCACATCCCCTACCTCAGAGTTTTTTACTTTCTATTTCTAAAATGTCTTTCAAGATCCAGCATAGGTATAATCTAAAACTATTCCTAGAATCCTGGAGTGAAATGTCCACCTCCTGTCTAGACTAAAGGCACCCAGTTCTTATCTCTAGCCAATTTCCTTCCTTAGAATATGGCTCTTCATTCCTTCAGTATACCATAAGTTACTTGAGGGTAGGCAGCATATTGCTGGCACCCAACCCTGGCCCAGATATGCAGTAGTCACTCAGTAAATATGTAATAAACTGCAGCAACCCAATTTCAATTAAAAGGCCATATCTGAGAAACACAATTTTGCTTTTGTGCTTTTGTTTTGGTTGAATGTTGTTTGTTTTGTAATACTTATAGTTAAATATATTTTAAGAAGACCTGAATAGTTGAAAATTTCTTTAGATTTATAATTAGAGTAGTTGTGTTCACTTCTGTCCTATTATTTGTTCTTGTGTGGAAAATGGGAAAAAATAAATACCCTTCTATACCATATTTACAGATGTGCAAAATCCTGACAGTCAACAAATGTTAGATCTTCTTAACTATCACTATACTTATTTTTTGACCTTTTAGTGATTTGAAATTATTGTTACCACTTAAGTTTCAAATCTTAAGGTCCTTTATTGTTGTTGAATTAAGGTCTTTTTTTTTTTTTCTGAACTGAACTTCAACATTCCTGTGTAAAATAAACGATAGTCTTTCCTTTTCATCCTGATAAGCTACTTGACTTCCTTTACCTGTTTATATTTATTCAGAACATAATTATTTTATTACCACAGGCATGAGAAACTTTTGCTTTGTTATTATTACCTAAAGAAATCTATCTGCTTCCATCTTGTTGTAGTCTTTTCTCATCAGAAAGCATCTACTTTGAGAAGTATTTCCTTTGCCTGAATTATATTATTGAATTCTCCCTTTTTATACACATACGTGTATGTATATGTGTGTGTGTGTGTGTGTGTGTTTTATGAACCTATAGCTTTAGTTCTTTGGATAATAGGCTTATTAGGATTTACTGATCACACACACTTATTGTAGAAGAGAGTCATGTAGAGTTAAGCAAAATGAAAAATTCCTCCAATCAGTGCGTTCTTAGGTTTTACATGTGTTTCATAAACAAAGGTAGCTTTAAGTTAGTTCTGAAGGCAGCTGATGTCAACAAAAGACAAATAAAAATATTGCATTATTTGATTATAGTATGAAGTGCTAACCACAAACTACAGAAAGAGTTTGTAAGGAAAATTTTTAATAACAGGCACTTATTGCTACCAAAATATTCAGGATGGATAGAAAAGAAAAGCCTCATAAAGATGGGAATGCACCAAACTACAACTGATGCAATCACTGTCATGAGAGGCAAAGTATCTGAGTTTAACTTAACATTGTGAGGATAGGAGTAATGAAATCAATTTGTCATAAAGCAGTAGGCATGAGTTGATGACCCACTAGAGGTCCTCTGGTTACTTGCCTTCCTAAAGTCCAAGAGTAATGTGTGCCATAGGTACTTTTGTGTTGGGGTAAGGCTTCACCTGTCATACTCTGACCTACTTTGCCTTCGGTTTACTTTGAATTAAATTCAGGTTTAATCTTTGATGCCTTTTCATGGAGTGGTTCACAACTAATTGGAAGCATCTTTGAATATTTGGAACTTTAGAAAAATTTAATTTGGCTCTGCATTTGCCTTGTTTGTCACAATCGTGAGGAGTACCACTTACCATATGGTAGGAAATTAAAGAGAACCTTAGGTCTTATTTTCTAGACTGGGAATAAAGTCTTTTGAGTTGGCAAATCTCAGTGAACAATTATAGGTTTGTAAGTATTGACCTTAGGCCCTTTTGTATCCATGTTGCCTACATTTAGGCCATAGTTAACATATGTCATTGCTAAAGGCTGAGCAGTTTGACAGCTTGCACAAAGAAAGGGAAATCAACAGAATTCTTCAATCTGTTTCTACTTCAGATTTTTTGTTCTAACTATCTAAGAAATAAAATCATTAGAGCTATTACGAAGTGCACATATGATTTTGTTATTTTTTACTTTTGTGTTTATTTTGTTTTCTTATGCGGATACCAACATTCATTTATATTTTGAATTGGTTAGAAAAATTCTCTCTATGCTTTTGTGTCAATCTACTTTACATGAAAATGCCTCTCTTCCTTTCAGAGACCTTACAGTGTATCAGGGAAGAATGAAAAAATAACCCTTTAATAGAATTACAACACAAACGACAGGCAGGGAGAAAATATTTTCAGAAGACATATTTGAAAGAGGAATGTTATTCAAAATATGCAAAGGACTCTTAAAATTTAACAATAAGCAAATGAACCATCTGATTTTAAAAATGGGTAAAATACTTGATACAGGCACTTCAACAAGGAGGATATATACATATGGCAAATAAATATATTAAAAGGTGCTCAACATCATATGTCAGGAAATTGCAAATTAAACAATCCTATACTTCTTAGAATGAGCAACATCCAAAACATTAACCTGGAAAATGCTGGAAAAGAACAACAGGAACTTTCATGGGAATGAAAGTTGATGGGAATGAAAAAAATATATATATATGGCCATTTTGAAAGACAGGTAGTTTCTCACAAAATGAAACATACTGTCACTATATGTTTCAGTAATTACACTCCTTGGTATTTACCTGAATTTGTCAAAAACTTATGTCTACACAAAAACCTGCACATAGATGTTTAAATTTTTTTCACAATTTCCTGAACTTGGGATGAAACAAAATTTTCTTTAGTAAGGGTATGGATTAAAAAAAAAAAACTCTTGTCTAGCCAAACAATGCTTTATTATGCCGCACTAAAATGAAATGAGCTAACAAACCCTATAAAGATAGGAAAGAAACATAATAGCACATCACTAAGTGAAGGAAGTCCATCTAAAAAGACTATATAATATATGATTCCAACTATATGACATTCTGGGAAAGGGGAAATCTATGGAGTCAATGAGCAACAAAGCATGAATAGACAGAGCACAGAGGATTTTTAGGAAATAGAAACAATTCTGTATGTGTCATATGTGTTTGTCAAACCCATGGAGTATAAGCCATAATGTAAACTATTGACTTTCATTGATGTACCTAATAATCATAAACCTAATAATGATGTAGGTTCATCAGTTACAACACATATACTCTTCTACTGGAAGATGTTGATATCTGGGAGACTGGTTGTATGGTGTCAGAGGCTATTTGGGAAATCTCTATACTTTGTTTGATTTTGCTGTGAACCAAAACTGCTCTAAAATAATAAGAGCTATTTTTTAAAAGATGATATCAAATGCTATGAAAGAAGGGTTAAAAAATGTTGCAGCCCTGAAAAGGGGACTTATTCAGCTTAGGGAGGTTTGGAAAAGACTTCACAGGAGTAGTGACTTTTATTCTGCAATTTCAAATGCCAACAGAATTTTACCTGTAAAAAGGGGAAGGTAAGTGTTTAGGTATAGACACAGCCAGAGAGAGGAGAAGTGGGGTTTAAACAGGAAGGAGATAAAGCAGGGTGTAACATACTTTGTGATTACCTTGTAATCCTGACTGAAGCCTGGAGAATATAGTAGATATAAGAGTAGATAGATAGATAATGGACCAAGTTGGGTATGATTTTAAATAGCTATTTTAGGCCTGTTACTGCATGATTACTTTGTGTTTACTTCATTGTTTTTATCCTGGTTTTCAAGTGTAATCTTCAAAACATCTGTTCTTGTTGGACACTATTATCTCAGTTTGATGATGAGGAAACTGAGGCAAAGAGAGGTAAAGTATAACAGGCCCGGTTCATATAACTAACCACTGGCAGAGCTGAGATTGAAATGATATCATGATATCAAAACTCACATGTCTGATCACTGCTCCAAAAGGTGATATGGGCAAAACATTCAGAAAGCGAGGAACCAAATGCAGATCAGATTTCATTGCTTTTTGTTTTGTTTTCACAGGTCTCTTTCCAACGAATTTATAGACCACTAAACTGCAAGCAACTGCAATCCTGTCATATCTTCATGATGTTTCCCTTGGCCAGATATACACTCAGCAGTCTCAAGATTTGGAGAATTCATCAAATTATGGCAAGACATAGTCACACAAAACACTCACCAGATTTTCATGACAAATATGGCAATACAGTGCTAGTTGTTGGAACCACTTTCTGTGCTGTTGCATGGGTGTTTTTAACTACACAGATGGGAATAGAATGGAATCCATCTCCGGTTGGCAGAGTTACCCCAAAAGAATGGAATGATCAGTAACCACAATCATTATTATAATTCCAAATTGTCTCAAAACCAATTTGTCTTGTGAGCATTGTGTTACTCATTAAAATGTATGTATTTGAAAAAAATAAAATACACTTGAAATCTTTAAAGTCATAGCAAATAGTCATTTTAGTGCCTGAAAACAATGCAGTAGCAATGGATATAGAGATATAGATTACAGAAGATTTGCATTTTCTTTTTTTTTTTTCAGGAATTGATCCCAGGGACCCTTAACTGCTGAGCCAAATCTCCAGCCCTTTTTCATTTTTATTTTGAGACTGATCTTGCTAAGTTGCTTAAAACCTCTAAATTGCTGAGGTTGGCTTTGATTTTGTAATCCTCTTGCGTTGGCCTCTTGAGCTTCTAGGTTATAGGTGTGGGCCCCATATGCAGCTAAATAACAAATATTTGAAAGTAGAATTGATAAAACATGTATTCTTTTGGTTTAATGATTTGTCCTCAGTTGTCTTCAGTGGATATACCTACATATATACATATCTTACTTAATTGGTTAGCAAATCCTATCAAACATTATTCAAAACTACTTTTAGAATCTGACCATTTTTCACATTCTTTCTTCATCTTTCCCTCCCTTTCTGAACCACTGTACTGTCACTGGGATTTTTATAAAATTTTTCTAGTTGCCTCCTTTTCTACTTGCCTCCTCTGTACTTCCTTTGTTCCTAAGCCTGAGCTACACCCCTAACACCTCACAATCTGTTGCAGTATAGCAGTAGAGTGATCATTTTAAAACATAGTCAAGTGATATCACTATTTCCTCCAAATCAAATAACTCCCCATTTCTCTTCAGAGGTAAAGGAATAAGAGCCCTTTCTATAGCGGCTCCCTAGATGTTTTACCTCTTGCATGAAGAGGTATCCATTGTGTCTTCACTGTATATGGTATGCATGTCTCCAGGTTCTGTATGATTCACATCCTCATGCCATTTTGTGATTTGTTGGCAGATCATCTTTTCAGGAGGAGGCCATTTTTTACTCTTCTAAAAATTACAACCACAGGTTTGATCTGGTTTTCTCTATTCTGCTTTCTTACTTTATTTTGCTCTCTGGCATTTACATCATCTCACATCAAATAAATTTTACTTGTTTATTTTTGGTGCGTGAAACTCCAAAAAATATAGGTTTTAGGATGTGTTTTTTTTTTTTTAATCATTTTAACCCTAGAATAGGACCTGATAGATTAGGCTTTCACTTAGAAAAAAAATCAATGAATTATTAGGTGACTTAAGCTAATACAAAGTCCTTATAAATCTAAAAATATGATTTTTTTGACCTCTGTGGGTTGCAGTGATTACTGAAGAGAATATTAGTTATTGCCATTTTACAAATTACCCCAGCAAGCTCAGGTTTATAATGGAAAAAATGTACAGAGGTGAAATGATTAGATTATGAGAGCTATAATCTCATCAACTGACTAATTCATTTGATGGTTGATAGATTAATAATTTGAATGGATTACCAGATGATAACTATGCAGGTGGAGTATAGCTGGAGGAAGTAGATCACTCAAAACATGCTTTGGGGATTCTATGCTTTGTCCCTGGCTACTCACACTCTAGTTTCCATCAATCAAACTGCATTCCTCTGTCATTCCTTTCCACCATAATTTTTTGCCTCACCTTAGGTCCAGAACAATTGAGTCAACTAAATGAATCTCTGAAACCATGAACCAAAATAAACTTTTCCTTCTGTAAGTTGTTCTTGTCAGGTATTTTGGTCAGAGTAACAAAAAGCTGACTAATATAGAAATTGATGCAAACAAGTGGGGTCATTCCTGAGACTAATCTGATTCTGTGGTTCAAAAGTTTTGGAACTGATTTTTGGGAGAAATTTTGAAAAATCTGGAGATGCACACTGCAGAAGCCATAGATTTTTGTATTCAGAACTTAATGGGTGATTGGGATGAGAGTTCAGAAGAACAGACTGCCAAGAGAAATGCAAACATTAAGGACTGTACTCATGACCTTTTGGGAAAATGAGAACTCTGGTGGGAATTGGACTGTAGACCATTCATGTTAAATTCTGGCAAAGAACTTAATCTACATTTTGCCCATGTTCAGAGACTTTCTATGAGGTTGCATTTAAAAGGTGATGAACTAATAAATCTGGAGAAGTAAATTTCAAAGCAGGTCAGCATTCAGGAAGTGGCATGGATATTGCTGGCAGCTTTTAGCCAGGAATACTGTGAGAACTAGGAGCAGAAAGCAGATAAAATTATTTTTTAAATTTGTAGTTTGTCCAGAAAAGCAAATATAGGATTGGGGCCAAGCAAGGTATGGTTGTTGATGAGATTACTGCCACTGAAGAGAATCTTATTTTTGCATAGAGACAATAGAAAAGATGCCTCGAAACCATCTCAGGAATCCGCAAAACCACACCCGTGTCAGGCTCAAGGGTGTAAAATTGAAAACTCATTTAAGAGAACTTGGGGGCACCTTGCTTACATGGGAACCTAGGAAATATTTCACTAGTATTCATTTCACCATGTTTATCTACCCCAATACACAGGTTGCTGCAGCCATGGTCCAAGAGGGCATAGCTATTTCTTGAACTGATGGCAGACCTTGACATAATCCTTGTGAAACTGTTCTTCAGGAATACAGGATGCTAGAGTTAGGGCATAATGAAAGCTCCACAAAAAATTTAAAAGAAGGCCTGGGAGGCCAGGAAAAAACATAGCAGGGTTGGAATCCCTATGGAAAACCCTTGAGAGGGCAATGTGTGCAGCTGTGAGAAGGAAACTGAAGCTACATTGGGACCCTGGTTATTAAGAGATGCTGGTAATGAGGAACATTTGCTGAGGATAGCTGCTGGCTGCAGACAGAACCAGTCTAAGCCAGTCTGAGAGAGAGGTGATATGGGCTGCAACCAGTAAGGCCATAGAGGAGGGGCTGCTCAAGGTTTTTGGAGAGCACAGTTTACTCAATTTGCCCCAGATGCTAGATGTGGCACTATAGGACCTAATGTTTGCAGCTGGCTTTTTCATTTTTGTTTTGTTATCCCCCTTTCTATGTCCCTGTTCCTTTTGGAATGGGAATGCTTAGTCTGTGCTACTGTGTATTGGAAATACATAACTTTCTTTTGTTTTCCAAGGACTTATGACTAAGAGTTTGCTTTAAGTTTTGGAGGATATTTTGGATTTAAACTTTTGAGCAAATTTGGAACTCTTAAGATTATGGGGACACTTACAAATGAAATAAATGTGTTTTCCACTGTGAGATAAGCATATTGTTTTGGGGTCAGTGGTAGAATGTTAGGATTTGGATGGTGTATTCAATTAGCTCATGTTAGACAATGCAGGAGTGCTCAGAGATTAAATTATTAGATTACAAGAGCTATAACATAATCAACTAAATAATCCACTCAATTGATTAATAATTTGGATAGATTCAGTAACTGTAGGCAGGTGGGGCATAACATGAGGAAGTAGGTCACTGTGGGCATGCCTTTGGGGTTTGTATTTTGGCCTGTGCACCTCATCTTCTTTCTCTGCTTTGGACTACCAGAAATTGACAAACTTTCTCCACCATGCCCTTCTACCATGATGTGCTGCCTCATCTTAGAATGAAGTTGGCTAAGCATGAACTGAACCTCTGAAACCACGAAACCTCTGAAACCAAATAAACTCCTACTGTAAGTTTTCCTTGTCAGGTATTTTGGTCATAGCAACACAAAGCTGACTAACACAACCCCAAAACTCAGTGGCTAAAAACATTTATTAACTCATAGTTTCTGTGGATCAGGAATCAATCTAAGCATGGCTTTGCTGGGTGCCTTGAGTATAGGACCTCATATTTCTACAGTATTGTCATCATTTCAGAGCAAAACTGAGAGAGGATGTACATCCAAACTTATTCATCTGATTGTCCTCAGGTCCTTGTTGGATGTTGGCTGGGTATGAAATATTTATTATGTGAATCTCTCCATAGGTATCCCTCAGAGTTAGGATTCCCAAGGTAGAAACCAGTCTTTTTGTGAATTCATCTTGTAATATTCTGTTACCACTACTACATTCTGTTCACTAGATTTAAGTAATTAAATCAAGCCCATACATAGGGGGATGGAATTATACAAGGGCCTGATTACCTAATGGAAGAGATCATTGGGGGCTACCTTAGGGGATACTCACCTCTTTGCCAACAAAGACTTCCTTCTCCTACTGTAGGACCAACTTCAAGGTGTCTATCCTCAACATCAAACATATTCTATGTTAGTATTATTATTCTCAAGATAAAGGATATTACATGTCACTGTGTCCCCAGTAGGATTCCTTGTATGTGCAGAATTAGTAGGTTTTAGGGAATGCCCATGTTAAACTTTCTGTATTTCTAAATTAACTTTGAAAGTGGTTAGAGTTCATGTAAATTTTAATATTTTCTCCTTTGATGAGGATGAAATAGTAGGTCATATTTTAATTTGTATTTCTCTGATCATTTATGAGGTGAACATCCTGTTACCTTTTTGGTTTTTCCTATTGTGTGACTTTGTTTCTTTTGCTACTTTTCTCTTTGCATGCTTGTTTTACTTATTTGTAGATTTTTTTTGTGCATTCTGCATACCAATTAGATCAGTCAGGGTTTAATCAGGGAGACAGAACTAGTATGAGCAGCATAGGATATATGATTAATTATGGAAATTAGACAGAATACAATTATGGAAGCTGGGAGAGAATCCTTTACAAGGTTATTGCCTCTGTATCTGGTATAAAACAGGTTCTTAGTAGAGAAAAGCTTCAGGTGAAGTGGGAGAAAGGTACAACCAACTGGAGCTGGGAAGACTACACCGAAATCATGATACAAATTAGAAGCTGTTTGGTTGTACTAAGATAACTTGGATGACCTAACTGGAGAATTTGTGCTTCTCACTATGGGACTGCCTATTCACCTGACCCAGGACTCAGAAATGCTGAAGGCAAAGAAGTGGTGGGAGTTTAAAAAGTTAATATGCCTAAGATACTGTTTCTTGTCAAAGAAACAAGCCAGATCAGGAACAAATTACACAAGGTGCCATAGTGCTTGATGCTCTACACTAACCTTCTAAGTGTAAAATGGTATTTCACACTTACTTGCCCAATCTCATGCATATTTCTCTTCTGGCTAACTCTAACCTGAAACAAAACATGGAAAGGAACACTGATGTTATGATTTGAATTTGAGTGTTCCCAAATGTACATATATTAAAGGCATGGTCCCCATGGTGGCATTATGGAAAGGTGGTAGAATCTTTAGTTGGTAGGGCATAGTGGTAGATCCTTAAGTTGTTAAGGGCGTGGTCTAAGGAATTATGGGATGCTATTTTCTCTCAGACTTCCTGGCTAGTGATGTAGCTCTTTACACACATTCTACTTTCACCCATGATGAGCTGCCATCTGCTGCTCTCACTGAAGCAATAGGTCTGCCGCTTTCTGGACTTTGAACCTCCAAAACTATAAGTTAAATGAAACTTTTCTTATCATAGGCAGGTGTTTTTCATACTTTGTTGTAATAATTTAAAGCAGGCTAATACTGTCAGATCGAATTTGGGCGGCTGCAGGGGGAGGGAGCAAGGTCACCTAGCAACACACTGTGCCAGAAGTGACAAATGAGGCAGACCTGCTGACCCTGATTCCACCTTGGGTCCACCTTTTCCTGGGCAGGGCCCTTGACCCCTTTCCTCTGTATAAAATCCCTGAGCAGCCAAAGCCATGTGCGATTTCTTCTGGCTCTCCCATCCCGACTTTCGGGGGCGGGTGGAGTTTTCGCCCAGGACACAGACTCCAATAAATCTCATGCCACTACTTTTGTCTGACTCTGGCGAACCCACCTGGCTTGCTTACTCCTTTTGGCCACCTGCCGCCTTTGCAAGTTTTACATTTGGTACCAGAAACCTGGGAGAGCTCGGACTTCTACTGAGGTCCACTCTCTCCTCCAAAAGAACCAGTCTCTTTATCTGGCCAACAGAACTGGGGTAAGTGGTCTTTTTCTACCGTATTCCAATCACTCTCCCATTAGTGGTCTGTCTATAGGTCACAAGCGCCACATACCTCCCCCGCTGTTTGGGCACGGAATCCTGGGAGGCATCCCAGACTCCGCTAGCCCCCCATTTTCTCTGTTCTGGACCCCTGTGGACCTGGAGATGTCCTGATCCATGGCTGGTCCATTCCGTTTTTCAGGTGAACCATAACCAGAGGAGGACGCTCCTCCTATTCGTGTTCACTCCCGGAGTAACACTGGAAGATTGTAGAAAACGTTGACCTTTTGGCTGCCGCTACCGTAATTTCACTAAATGGCCATCAGAGGAAATAGCCAATTTATCATGCCACTAAACAGACATGTGGAGCTTTGGTTTTATTGAAATCTGTGTCCCACCACCCCCACCTCTCCTTTTTCTGTCTGCTTCCCTACCTAAACCCTCCCGCTTTCTTTTCCTCCACGTTTTCGGACCCACCGGAAATGCTCTCTGCTCCAGCCCCTCGGCTTCTGTGGAAACCGCCAAGCAGCAGCTGAGACTGCGTGTCCATCAACTGCGCCCCCCCACTTTCCCCTGCCGCAGCCTCTGCCACCTCCTCTGCCACCTCCTCTGTCTCCTCCCTCTCTCCACCCCCTCTGCCGACCTGCGCCGGACTCCGCCAAACACGGAGTTGGCTATTCCACGCCTCTGCCGGCATAGCCACTCGACCAGTGCTGCGGAGAAGCACTCTCCCTCTGGTGTGCTACTCCTGGCTCGCCAGCTCACAACTGTCGCAGCAGCTGAACTGACTGCCCAGCCCCTACCCAGCCTGGGAACCACACATGCACTGTGCACTCAGGTTCAGCCCCCGCCAAACCCTGCCCACAGGGCCCGGCCCTTGAGCACTCTCCTGCGAACTGCTACTCTTCTTCCGCTGTCCCTTTGGCCTTTGCCCATTCGTGTCCACAGGTGCTAGAAGTTGTATGTTCACCTTATGGAAGCCGCTTTGTGCTGAAGCCTGGCGGATGCTGCAAGGATGCAGGGTCACCACCACCTGATTCGAAATATGCTTTCTTAATTCCTCACTCACTTTCATCTTTCTCTACTGACTCCTCTACTTATATTAAGTGAGGGAAATTACCCAAAATCCAGATAGAAATCCAGTGTTATTCTTTAACCACCCACAAACCCCTATCCGAAATCTGGTAAAAATGGCCTTTAAAGTCAAAATGCCTGAGAGGCAGGCTTATTTACAGAAAAAGGTAACACTCCAGTCCCAATCCCTGGTAGTTAACCTGTGGTCTGCTGCTCCAGCAAGAACTCCAAAGGAGAACCAGCTGTCCTCTCTGCCAGGGGCAAGCCATGGCCCCAACCAAGTCGTCTCCACCTGCAACTAAGCAGGACACTGGAAGAGTGACTACCCTATGACTGGCCCCTCCCTAGTGCCTCTACATAGGGGTGTGACCAGCCAGGTGGTCCCTTCCTCTCAACTGTTGGGATTCGAAGAAGATTGAAGAAGCCTGGATCCGAGGATCGCTGAGCCCAGGGCATGCTCCAGGGTAACCTTATGGACACAGGACATGTCCTGTTTTGGTTCTGTTTTGCCTGCCCACTCTGGGCCTTTATTTCCTTCCCAGGTTTCAGTTATGGGAATTGATGGAAACCCTCCATGCCAAACAGAAGAGCTAAGTTAGCCTGTGCCCTGGAGGCACATTCTTTCACATACTCTTTCCTAGTTATTCCTTACTGTCCAGTCCCCCTCCTAGGTAGAGATGTTCTCCAACTTCTGGGAGCCACCCTACAACATCTTCCCTATCATACAGTACCTTTTCACCCTGACTCCTATTACTTCTTTGTCTTTACATGGGAGGATCCTACATCCTTTAGGTCTTGACAGCTGACAATGAACAGTTTTTCCAGGCGAAAACTGGCAGATTGATTTCACCCATATGCTCAGACGCAAAAAGCTCCATTACTTACTTACCTTGGTTGATACTCTTTCAGGCTAAATAGAAACCTTCCCTACCCCCAGGGAAAACTGCTGATATCGCCTCTGCCCTCATTGAGCAGATTATTCCCAGATCCAGACTTCCTGCATCCATCCAGTCAGACAACGGTTCAACCTTCACCTCTCAGACTGTTCAACTAGTCTCCAGAAGCCTCAATATCACCTGAAGACTCCATATCCCCTACCGACCCCAATCCTTGATAGTAAAGTTTACACAGGGACAACAACTAACCATCCTGCAGAATGGTGTTATCCAATTGTTTTTATACATGTTATGGTTTGGATGTGGCGTGTCCCCCTAAAGCTCATGTGTAAGACAATGAAGAAAGGCTTTGGGATGAAATGATTGGGTTATGAGAACCTTAACTCAATCAGTGAATTAATCCCTGATAGAGATTAACCCAGTGGTAACTGAAGGCAGGTAGGGTATAACTGAAGAGGTGAGTCATTGAGGGCATACCTTTGGGTTATGTATTTTATATTTGGTGATTGAAATCTCTCTCTGCTTCTTGGTGTGATGTCTTGAGCCACTTCCCTTAGTCACAAACTTCCACCATAATGTTCTGCCTCACCTCAAGTCCCAAGGAATGGAGCCAGCCTTTTATGGACTGAGAACCTCTGAAACAATGAGCCCCAAAATAAACTCTTCCTCCTTAAAATTGTTCTTGCCAGGTCTTTTGTTCACAGCAGTGAAAAAACTAAAACAGAAATTGATACCAAGAAGTGGGACTATTCCTGTGACTAACCTGACCATGTGGTTTAGGAGCTTTTGGAGCGTTTTGGAATTTGTGGGAGGAATTTTGGAAAGTTTAGCAATGCAAGCTGGACAAGTTTTAGATTGTTATAAGTGGAGCTTAATTCTGGTAGGAGCTAAGAAGACCAGAATACTGATCTGACTATGGAGAGTAAGGAATGAGCTTATGAAGTTTCAGAGGAGGAGGACTATATTGGAACTTGAATAGAGACTATTCTGGCTAAGAAGTTGTGTTCATTTCATCTGTGTACTGGAACTTTCTTTAAGGCTGAATTGATAGGTGATAGACTTATTAATCTGGCAGAAGAAATTTCTAGATAGCATAGTATTCAGGTGGTGGCAAGGTTATTTCTTGCAGCATTTTATTGTGATATTGAGCTGAAAGCAGAGTAGAAATATTTGAAAATCTTGGACTTGAAAGGGGGGAGTAAAACTGGGCCTAAAAAATGTGTGGTTGTTAAAGACATTACAGCCTCTTAAGAAATGCTAATGAATTTGCCCAGAGACAATAAGAAAGATGATTTGAGTGCATCTCAGGAATTGGCAAGACAATAGTCATCTCAGGCTCAAAGAAGTGAAAGTAAAAAATCCTTTGAAAGGAGACCAGTGGGGCACCTATTTGCATTGGGCAGTGTAGGAAGTTTTTTCACCATGCTTAGCCACTCAGGCACTTAGAAGCTGCTGTAGCCATGGTCCCTGAAGACTTGGTTACTGTCTGAAATGGTGGCAGACCTTGGTGTCAACCATGTGGTGCTGGTTCTGTAGGATTTCAGAATGCTGGAGTTAGGGGATCATGGAGGCTTCCACCAAGATTTCAAAGGAAGACTGCCAGGTATAGTGCAGCAGGGTTGGGAGTTCCTGTGGGCAGTTCCTGAGAGAAGTGAGGAAAAAGCCAAAGCCAAAGTGGAGACCCCCAAGATAAAGAAATGCTAGTACTTTGGAACATCTGCCTAGGAAAGCTGCACAAATAGAGCAGAGACAAGCCAACAGAGAGGCCATGTAAGCTGCAGCCAGCAAAGCCACAGGTGTGGAGCTGCACAAGCACTTTGGAGAGAAAATCATGATGTCATTGTGCTCTATATGCTGAACACAGAACTATAGGACTTGTTTGCCCAACTGGATTTCAGTCTTGCTTTGGCCCCACCCCTTCTTTCTATGCCCCCATTTTTCTGAATGGAAATGTTTATACCTTTATACATTGGATATTTATAAATTGCTTTTGATTTTTATAAAGATTCATGATGTGAGACTTTGGACTTTTGGGCAATCTTGGAACAGTTGGGACTATGGAGACTCTTGGAAATGGACTATATATATTTTGAGGTATCCCCTAAAACGCTCATGTTTGACAATGGAAAAACATTCAGAAGTGAAATTATTGGGTTATGAGAGGTTAACCCAATCAATGAATTAATCCTTGATATGGATTAACTGAGTGGTAACTGAAGGCAGATAAGGTGTGGCTGGAAGAGATGAGTCATGGTGGGCATGGGTATAGGGTATATACTTTGTATCTGGTGAGTGGAGTCTCTCTCCCTGCTTCCTGGTGTGATGTATTTAGTCATTTCCCTTCCATCATGATGTTCTGTCTGTCCTTGAGCCCCAAGGAATGAAATCAGCCTTCTATGGGTTGAGGACCTCTGAAACCATGAGCCTCAAAATAAACTTTTCCACCTTAAAATTGTTCTTGTTAGGTCTCTTTGTCATAGCAGTGAAAAATCTGACTAACAACTATATCTAACACTTCAAGAGGTCATTATACACTGTTCTATCAGTGATGGACAATGTAAGACTAGTTGACTCTCATAGCATGAGTCCATCACTGCTTTCATTTGCAAAAATGATTTTCTTGATCAAAATCAGGAATGAATGGTATAACGTTATGCTGAATAAGGGATGTTGCAAGTCCATGGATAACAGTATTCTCAGAAGATTTATAGGGATAAAAGGTAAATCTTAGTGTGTATTAAAAGGCGAAGAAAGTACTGCCCTTTCCATGATGGAAATGGTTCAGTATAATCAGCTCAGTACCAATGGCTATCTGATGGTTTCCTCTTTCCCAGAGAATGGTGCCAAATGTAGGTACAGTGTTGTTCTGTCATTTGGTAGACTGGGCACTCAGCACTCAGCAAAGGCTCTAGCCAGACTAGCTTTCATGAGTGGAAGTCTACATTACACAGATTATATGTGACATTCATCCTTGCTGCCATGGTAACTCTTACCTCTGAGACATTGTTAAAACACAGGGTGGCTGGGAAAGCTATAATAATGGATTATCTCTACCTCATTATTAAGATGCTTCTCTGCTGAGTATCCTTTTGGTGAGCATTTATGTGGGATGTGAATATTATCTCTGCACTCATTTGTTGAAATTTATTCATACAATTTATTCTTAGACTTCTTGTTACCAATTTTCTAGGTGTTCCTTCTAATTCTCTGACCATCCTGTCAAGTAATTGCTGGTACCCATGGTTCAGTGTATAATTGTCCCTCTGACCATCTTTCTTTCCTGGGAAAAAGATAAACTGTACTGCTCCTCAGGAAAAAAAATCCTTTTTCCTTCAAGACAAACCTGAAGTTAAATTGTATTGTTGAAATTCTTGACTATCAAGTTTGTTCAGCATGTCTTGCAGAACCAGACCTTAATTTTTCCTTCTTTGGGAAGCTTAACTATCCATGGGATCATAGAGGAACATGCTTATAATCTCCAGTTTTAAAAACTTTCCTGAACATATAATTTGTAAACAACATATCCAAAATTCTTTTGGTTTTAGATCTCTTTTGACTTTAGAACCTATTCTTTTTTTTTTTTTTTTTTTTTAGAGCATTATAGTTACAATGAGTAGTTGGGTTCATTTTGACAAAATCATACATGTAAGGAATTTGATTTCAATTCAAATCTCCCCTTTTTCCTCCCCTCCTTTCTTCCCTGTTCTTCTTCCTCTGCTCTGCTGGTCTTCTTTTCACTCCTTTATTTATATAATTGGTACTTTCTACATATAAATAAAGGTGAAATTTCCTTTGGTACCTTTTCATATGCCTATAACATGATTTTGTTAAATTTAATCCAAATTTCCTCCCCTTTCCTGTCCTTATTCCCTTCCTCTCTTTGTCTTCTTCTCCACTGATCTTTCCTTGTATATTTATGATATCCAATCCCTCACCACCACCTTCTTTCCCTTATTTTGTTCTAGCTTTTGCATGTGAAAAAACATTTGATCCCTGATTTTCTGAGTCTGGCTTATTTCACATAGCAAGATGTTCTACATTTCCATCCATTTATTAGCAAATGTCACTATTTCATTAATGGTTTATGACTGTGTAAAATTCCATTGTGAATATACATCAATTTTTTGATCAATTCATCCATTGCTAGGTATCTGGGCTGATTCCATAATTTGGCTATTGTGAATTTTGCTGCTTTAAATATTGAAGTGGCTGATTCTAGTTCTTTTACATAAATAAGAAGGAGTGGGATAGCTGAGACATATGGTGATTCCATTCCTAGTTTTTTGAGGAATCTCCACAATGCTTTCCAGATTGGTTGTGCTAGTCTGCCGTTGCACTATATAAAGGTATAATATATCATTGTCCCTTTTCCCCACATCCTCACCAGCATTTATTATTATTTGTGTTCTTGATCATTGCCATTCTGATTGGAACGAGTTGAAATCTTTGTGTAGTTTTGATTTGCATTTTTCTGATTTCTAAAGACGTTGAACATTTCTTCACATATTTATTGGCCATTTGTGTTTCTCCTTTTGAGAAATGTCTGTTAAGTGCTTTTGCCCATTTATTGATTGGGTTATTTTTTTCATGATGTTTGGTTTTGAGTACTTTATATATTCTGAATATTAATCCCCTGTCAGAGAAGCAGCTGGCAAAGATTTTTTTCCCCTTCTTTAAATGTTCTCTTAATCATTAAGATGATTGCTCATTAAATGTGCTCTTAATCATTTCCTCTGCCGTGCAGAAGCTTTTTAGTTTGGTGGTACCCCACCTATTGATTTTTGTTTTTTTCTTGTGCTTTAGGAGTCTTATTAAGGAAATTGGTGCCAGCACCTTTATGATAGAGTATTGACTCTGTGCTTTCTTCCAGCAGTTGCAAAGCTTCTGGTTTAGTTACCAAGGCTTTGGTCCATTTTTATTTGAATTTTATTCAGGGGGAGAAATAGGGATCTAATTCCATCCTATATATATATCAATATCCAGGTTTCCCAGGACAATTTGTTTCAAAAGCTATCTTTTCTCTAATGTATATTTTTGGCCCCTTTGTCAATTATTAGAGAGTTGTAAAAATTTGGGTTTGTCTCTGTTCTTCTGTTCTATTCCATTAGTCTATATGTCTGTTTTTATGTCATTATCATTTAGTTTTGTTACTATAGTTCTGTAGTATAATTTGAGATTGCATATTGTGATATCTCTTGCATCCCTCTTCTTATTTAGAATTTATATGATTATTCTGGGTCTCTTATTGTTCCAAATGAATTTCATAACTTTTTTCTAGTTCTGTGGAGAATGTCATGGTATTTTGATGGGGATTACATTGATTTATATATTACTTTTGGTAGTATGGCCATTTTTACAATATTCATTCTGACTATTCAAGAACATGGGAAGTATTTTCATCTTCTAAGACCTTCTTCAATTTTTTCCTTTGGTATTCCATAGTTCTCATTACCTTTCACTTCCTTAGTAGAACCTGTTCTTTTGTTGCCAGGCTACACTGTTTACCAGTCATTTTTCACATGTAAGTTGAAAGTTGTAGTAAAGAATTCAAGAAGGAGCTAGAAAGAATCAGATTTTTGTGACAGTTGTGGGAGTCAATAAGATCTTGAGAAGAGTGTATCAACCAGGAACTGGTGGTAAGGAATGACGGTGGCATGTAATAAGTATTTTAAACTTTTTGCTTAACTTTCTCCTCAATATTTGCTTATTTGAGACTGAAATTTAAGTCAACCTCTTTAAACATATGTGTGTGTGTTTGTGTAGAAAGAGAATGTGCATTTATTAATGTCTTTCTATAAAAATAGAAGTAAATACACATACAAATACACATATTTTTTCAGAGCACAACAATTTTAAGCAACATGTATCTATACAGTCCTTAAAATAATTCTTATGTGTAGATTTTTGGCCACTGGTTTCTTATAATCACACTACATATTGAGTCTTACTGTTCCTAACCTTCCTTAATGTAAATTATATTCAGACCACATTGGATGCAAGTCATTTTGTTGTTTTCCATGTGTCAGAAAACTTCCAGTCACAATATGATTCTTACATTGCCCTACATACCTCTTGGAAAATTATATTATTATGTATTATTAATCAAATACATTACTGGGTAGTTATTGAACATATTTGATCTCATATAAGATGGAGAACTTAATTTTAACACATGCTATTTTTATTTTGAAACTGGTCTACTGGGAGGTATGTTTTACTACTCAAATATGAGTAAGTATGAAAAACAGAAAGTGAATAATTAAAATTCACCATAACTATGTGCATTTACAGTTATTTCATGACACAATGTTTTTCTCATTTGAAATTTACAGAATTTCTGTAAATTCAAAAAACTGTTCATTTACCCTATTGAATAGATATATACCCATGGTTAGCTATGAGTTGGTTAAATTATATAGAAGTCAGTTATACTTGGGGATAGAAATCAAATACAAACCTCTTATTTTTTGGTTCATTGCTCCATTAGAAATTTCACAAACTTTCCAAGAAAAGACATCCCTAATCTTATCCTGATAAATGTTTAAATGATAGATAAGTGGTGTGGCTGTATGCCTACTGTTGGGAGAACTGGAAAGGAAAAGAGTTATACTAGTGAATTAAGCCAAATTGATGATATTTTTTGATCAGTCTGATTTATGTGCAACTAATTTAATGGGATTTGTATGTGAAATCCAGTGTTTACCAGTTCTTCCTTCATGATACCACCTAATTAATAATTACAATAAGATCTGCCTAAATAACCATATGAATTTTGGTCTCAGGTGTGAATAGATAGAATAGTAGATCTGTGTCATAGAATTTTCTCCCATGTCTTTTACTGATTTAACAGATTTTTTTTCTATGCTATCTTTAAAGATATAAGAAATGTGAATTGGAGATTACAAACCAGCCATTAAAAACCATTGCCAAAATAAAGATGACTGCTTATTTTACAAATTGTTTAATTATCATGATAATTCCTGATAAGAATCATGATAGATATTAAAAGTGCAGAAAAGTGCATATATGCATTAATATGAAATATAAAAATGCATATATATGAGGTGATCATAAAATCTTTCATGTTGGTATTAAAAGCAATTACTTTCTTGGGGGGATGGCATTAATTTAAGCAGTATCTCTTATTTTCCAATAACCTTTTACACTACAAAAAAATCTGCAACTTCATTTTCTTCCCCTATCTGGAAACCATAGAAACCAATGTGAAATTATAGCTAAGAAGTTCGTCACTGGGCTATCTCAAGCTGATCTCCATGGAAACATTTCACATTCTCTTGAAATGAAAAATCTTCCAATCAGAAACACAACCATAACTGATGAGTATCTGACAAATATAACAACAAGAAGAAAGAAGTATATGGATGTTTTATTTGATAACATATGCAATATAATTTTAAAACTACTTCATAAATAATTGTTAAATATGATGCCAACTACAGAAATAAAGTACAGTTTTGAAAATAACATTCTGCCTATTATTCCTTTTACATATTGCTCTTTTTAGATTTTTGCATTGAAGAAAATTTCCTAAAATAGTATGAACTTTGGATTTAGAAAGATCTGTGTTCAAAGCCTGATTCAGCCCAATGGCTATCTAGCTCATCTTATTTTATTATTGTTGAAGGAAATAATACCCAATTTACAGAATTTGCTTGAAGATTAAAAGAGTTAAGATAAATACTTAATAAGCAATTGTACTTAGTTCTCTGGTAAGGCAAATTAATGAATGATGAAAGTATTGATGATGACAATTTCAGCTCTGTAATGAATGGTTAATCGAGGCTAGCCCTGTTCTATGAGATACATATCAAATATGGACACCACATTCTTTAATAGTTGAGAGCTCCAACCATGAGTTTAGCTTTGATAATACAAAGGCTGTACCTAGTCCAAATTCAGCTAATCTCCAAAATTTCACTTTTAAACTGTTGTTTGACACTTGGATCACATGAACTGGGTTAAGAAAGAAACTTCTTCATATCATAGGATTTGTAATTAACATGTTTATTTATCATATTTTCAAAATTATCTTAAATTGCATATAAAATGCAGTATCTATTTTAATAAAGATTTTTTGTCACATCAAAAATTATACAGTAATATACATTTGCCAAGAATTATACGTGACAAATGTAATTGTACAATACACTTCACTGAGTGTGGGAACATGCCCTTATGAGAGGAAATTGAAACCCAGAAAAGACTCAGGAGCATGCTGACCTATTGTACAAAACTATAGATTGAATTTCCTGTTCTTTATGCAACTTTCTTACACTATTTTTTATACCTATCATTCTGTGCCTATCTTCCAGTCCCTTTGTTTCTCCCCTCCTCATCCCATCTCTGCCTTTTCTCTCTCCCTGTCTCTAGCTCTATCTCTAGACCTATGTGGTGAAATCTGTTTAAATTAAGTCCATCTGTGATATGGGATTAATATGTTACCATATAAACAATATTAAAATTAAGCAAATTTTTAAGTTTTTTCTGCTGCAAAACATGAAGACTAATGGATTATGACTAACTTCTATGGATGTATTCAGAATTTGATTATTTTTAAATAGGAAAATAAAGCAATGAGAGCATAACATATTTGCTTTCTACCAACACTTACCACCATGTTGCTCTGCCTCACTGTGGCCTAGAAACAACCCAGCCAAGTGATCATGAATTGAAACCACAAGCCAAAATAAATCTTCCCTCCTTTTAAGTTCATTTTCTTACATATTTTGTCACAGCAATGGAAAGTTAACATACATACGCTTATTTAACTAATAGACTGTTTTTTATTCTTTACTTTTTAGATATCAATAATATTTTGGATAGTTTTATGAATCTTCTGAAAATATAAGATGAGTAGTTCATGGAATAGAATTTTAGAATTCAAAATGGTTGTGGGAAAGAAAGTAGTAAAATAAAAGAAAGTCTCCTTTTTATGAATCAGTCCCAAATTTGAACCATATTTTATGCCTATTAATTTGAACTGATTATTTAATAAAGCTAAATTGTCAGTGAGTCAATTTCTTTTTGGACCTACCACCTTGATAACTTTTTCTTTGGTTAATTAGATACAGCAAGGTAAAATTAAAGAGGAAAAAAGAATACATAGTATGAACAAATAAAATTTTATTTTTGTTTTATTTACCATCCAGTTTAGGCAAACAGTTCATGACAGTGCATACAATTATAACAACAACTTTCATAAAAATAAGCCACAGGAGACTCAAGGACAAAGAGGAAACACTGACAAAAGGAAGAGAATTTATATATTTCCTCAAGCTAAACAGATCAAGTTTTCCTTTTCCTCCAAAATAGTATGTTTATAGAAGTCCTAGTAAATAAGATTGCATATATGTATGTAATTAAAACAATATGTTCTGTTGTCTATTTTGTAACTTTTAAAAATCCCTAATCATAAAATAGCCTCTTCCACCAGGAATTTTAAAAAGAACACCAAGATAAAACTCTGAGATAGCTTAGAGTGGCTCTTCTTCTGGCAGAGGCCCCACCAAGACTGTGGGATGGGAGGACAAACAGGGCTATGAGAGGGAAGCAGTGGTGAGGTTACTAGGTGAGAAGTGGTGCCCAGCAACCTTGCCATGCACAGTACTGCATATGGAGCAGCTACTCTTCCAGGGGGACTCCACATAGATATCTTAGCACACACCACCTGGGGCCAATGGCCAGGCCCATATGCAGTTCAAAGTACCTGTCCATGCTATGGGGGAGGAACTTCCAGACCAGAAGGCCCACAGTAAGGTCCCAGCCACCTTCTGTCACACTCCCCTGACCCTGCTGCCCAAGTATTGATGATGACAATTTCAGCTCTGTAATGAATGGTTAATCGAGGTTAGCCCTGTTCTATGAGATACATATCAAATATGGACACCACATTCTTTAATAGTTGAGAGCTCCAACCATGAGTTTAGCTTTGATAATACAAAGGCTGTACCTAGTCCAAATTCAGTTAATCTCCAAAGTTTGTACCTGTGTGAGGTCTTTACAGCATTAGATATGTCCAGGAAGATGGCAGAGCAGAGTTTGCTATGACTTCTGGTCCTCCACAACCTAGAAAGGAGACGGTGAAGGAGCAACTAACCAGAGATAGTCCCTTGGATAAAAGAAATGACAGTCATTCCAACAGATAAGTGGACATATGAGCAATATGAAAAGGCAAGGGAACAAGGAGTCCACAACACTTCAAAAACTGATCCCATTAACACTACACTGCAGGAAATGTTGAAGAAAGAATTTAGAAAGTTCCTATTTAAAATGTTGAAAGAACTAAAGATGTAAGGAATGAACTTAGAAAATACAGGAAGTGAAAATCATTTCAACAAAGAGAAAGATTCCAGAAAAGAGCCAAGTTGAAATCCTGGAAAAGACTCTGTAAATCAAATTTTAAAAGTCAATGAAAAACATCACTAGTAAATTAGACCATTTTGATGCAAAATTCTCAGACCTTGGAGACAAAATATGTAATACTGAAATAAAGTTTACAATAAAGAAAAGATGTTAAGAGATCATGACCATAACACTCAAGAAACTGGGAATAATATTAAGAGATCAAACTTTAAAATTATTGGGATAGGAGATGGTTTCAAAATGAAGACTAAGGGAATCCACAATCTTGTCAATGAAAGAATATCAGAATATTTTCTAAATCTTAGGAATGAGATGGAAACCAAATACAACAAACATATAGAACCCCAAATAGGAAAACCCAATAAAGATCCTCTATAAGATATTATATCATATTATAATGAAAATGCCTAATATACAAAATAAGTATAGAATTTTAAAAATCATAAGAGAAAAACATCCTCTCATTTAGATATAAGTCAATTCAGATTTCAGCTGATTTCTCAACCCAGGAGGGTTCAGAATAATATATACCAAACACTGAAAGAAAAGAGGTTCCAAACAAGATTACTATATCCAGCAAAGATATCCTTCAGAATTGATGAGGAAATAAAAACCTTCCATGATATGCAGAAACTAAAAGAATTCATAACCACTAAGTTTTTGCTATAAAACATAATAGTTCTTGCAGAAAAAATTATAAAAATGGAAACCAGCATAGATATAAATTGTACTAGATAAATAGTCAAAGGAGAACCAAGTCTGAATTAAGCATTAGAAATTACATGGCGGGAAATAAAAATAATTTCCCTATATATCATAAAATTAAATGTAAATTGTTCAAATTCACTAATCAAAATACCTAGATGACCAGATTGGATTAAAAAATAAGACCCTGTTATATTTTATTTACAAGAGATACACCTTACAGGCAGTCATTCACAGACTAAAGGTGAAAGGATAGGAAAAGCTACACTATGCAAATGAAAGCTAAAAGCAAGTAGGTGTTGCTATTTTCGTATTATACAAAGTAGACTCCCAGACAAATTTAATCAGAAGATACAAAGAATATCACTTCGTATTGGTTAAGAGAATCATCCAACATCAAAATATGATGATTGTAAATATTTATGCTCCCAAAACTGTATCTATGTACATAAATTCATTCTCATTATAAATAATGAAGTAAAACACAATACAATATATTGGGTTGTATCAGCACTCTCACCACTGAATAGGATATCCAGACATAAGTAAAAACTTTTTAGAAATAAAAGATATTAATAATTAAAATGGACATAACAGACATCTGTAGAATATTTCACCCATCAAAACTGAGTCCACTTTCTTCCCAGGAGTACACTTAGCTTTCTCTTAAATAGTTCATATTTTAGGGTACAAAGCAAATCTTTGTAAACACACACACAAAATAGAAAATATAAAAAACCAGAAACCATTATAGCAACTGGAGATTAAATAACATGCTTTTAAATGAAGAATGGATCACAGAATAAATCGGGAAATAAGTTTTTGGAAAAACATGAAAATAGAATACAACATATCAAAATCTCTGGGACAATATCAAGGCAGTTAAGAAGAAAGTGCATTGTATTGAGTTCCTACATTAAAAAAATAGACTCCAAATAAATGTCACACTTCAGGGTCTTAGAAAAAGGACAAATTAATTCCAAAATCAAAGAAGACAGAAAAGAATTAAGATCAGAACTGAAATTAATGAAATTTAGAATAAAAAATACAAAGAATCAATAACGCAGACTTGCGTCTTTGAAATATAAACAAGATTGATCAGTCATTAGAAAGGCTAACCAAACGGAGTAAAAGACTCAAATCAACAAAGTAGAGATGAAAAAGGAGATATTACCATAGACACTTCTGAACTCCAGAGGATCATTAAGAAAATTTTTGAAAATGTGTATTCCAATGCACTAGAAAATCTTGAAGAATTGACAAATTCCTGAGAAGTATGACCTACGTAAATTGAACCATGAAGATTCAGAAAACTTAAACAGATTAACACCAAGCAATGAAATTGAAGAGGTTATTAGAAACCTTCCAGAAGAGAATGTTCCTGTACTTTTCTTTTCTGGAAGGTTTCTAATAGCTGCTTCAATTTTATTGCTTGGTATTAGTCTGTTCAAGTTTTCTGTGCATATATACAACGTAATATTTCTCAGTCATAAAGAAGAATGAAATTATTGTATTTGCTGGTAAATTGATGGAACTGGAGAATACCATGATGTGAAATAAGCCAGTCCCAAGAAACCAAAGGCCAAATGTTTCCTCTGCTATGTGGATGCTAATTCACAATAAAGTGGGGACAGATTATAGAAGGATTAAAATACTTTAGACAAGGGGAATGAAGGGAAGAGGGGGAAATGGGAATAGGAAAGGTAGTCGAGTGAATCAGACATTACTACCCTATGTGCATATATGATTACATGACTTATATAATTCTAAATCATGTACAACCAGAAGAATGACATTCTACTATCATGTATAACTAATAAGAACTCCAGAGGATCTGGAGAAGAGAAATTGCCAGAACCAGATGGATGCTCTGCCAAGTCCTACCAGGCCTTTAAAGAAGAACTAATGCCAACCCTCCTCAAATTATTCCATAAAATAGAAAAGGAAGGGACATTGCCAATTTAATTCTATGAAGTCAGTATCACCCTGATAACAAAACCAGACACAGACACATCCAGGAAAGAAAACTTCAGGTAAATATCCCTATTGATGCAAAAATCCTTATTCTAAAATATTAGCAAAACACATTTAAAGAATACATAAAAATGATAGTGCACCATGATCAAGTAGGTTTCATCCCCATGAGGTAAGGTTGGATCAATATATGCAAATCAATAAATGTAATTCAACACATAAATAGACTTAAGGACAAGAATCATGTGTTTTTGTCAATAGATGCAGAAAAACTATTTGATGAAGTACGGCATCTACTAATGTTTAAAACACTAGAGAAACTATGGATAGAAGGGACTTGAAATACTGTCAAGGCTATATACAATAGATTCAGGTAAACCTCATATTGACTGGAGAAAAACTGAAAGCATTGCCTCTAAAAACAGGAACAAGAAAATAATGTCTATTCTCCACTTTTATTCAATATAGTTATTGAAACTTTAGCCAGAGTAATCAAGCAAGAAAAGGAAATTAAAGGGATACAAATGGAATAGAAGTCAAATTCTCTCTCGGAGGATAACACAATCCTTTTATCTAAAGCACTTCTCCCCCCAAAACACCAGAAGTCTTCTAGAGCTTATAAATGAATACCAAGAAACAAGATCAACATACACAAATCAATTGCTTTTCCTCATTCCAATAATGATTGTGCTGAATAAATCTCACCAAGGAGGTGAATGAAAACTATAGAATACTGAAGAAATTGATAAAGACCTTAGAAGATGGAAAGACCTCCCATGTTCTCAATAGGTAGAATTAGTATTGTCATAATGACCATGCTACTAAAAGTGTTATACAAGTTCAATGCAACCCCCATCAAAATACCAATGACATTTTTTTGAAGAACTAGAAAAAGTTTTAAAATTTATGTGGGAGAAAAAGAGACACAGAAAAGCCAAAACAATAGTGAACATGAAGAGTAATGCAGGAGGCATTACAATACCAGACCTCAAAATATACTACAGAGCTGTAGTAACATGAACGACATGGTATTGGCACCAAAACAGACACAAAGGCCAATGGAATAGAATAGAAGACACAGACAGAAACCACGTAGATAAAGCCATCTGACACTTGACAAAAGCACCAAAAATATATATTGGAGAAAATATAGCCTTTTTAAAATAAACGGTGTTGGAAACAGTGAATATACATGTGTTGGTAAATAAAACTTGATCCCTATCTCTTACCCTGTACAAAAGTCACCTCAAAGTGGATCAAAGATTTAGACCAGAAACTTGGCAACTACGAGGAGAAAATGTAGACTCGGCATTACAATATATAGTCAGTGCATCAGCACTGACTTCCTTAGGAAGTTTTCTAAAGTGCAAGAAATAAAACCAAGAATTATGTGGGATGGCATCAAATTAATAACTTCTGCACAGCATAGGAAACCAGAGTGTGAAGAAAGAGCCTACAGAATGGGAAACAATATTTGCCAACTGCTCCTTAGACAGGAAAGTAATATGTAAAATATATAAAAACCAAAAACTTCAATACCAATAAATAAATAAATAAATAAATAAATAAATAGGCAAAAGAATTGAACAGATTCTTCTCAAAAGAAGAAATACAAATGGCCAACAAATATATCAAAAAAAATGTTCAATATCCCAATTTCCCTAGCAGTTGGGGAAATGCAAATCAATGCCAAATTGAGATTTTTACCTCACTCCATTCAGAATGGCAATTAACCAGGAAAATAAACAATGATAAATTCTGATGAAGATGTGGGGAAGAAGGTACACTCATACATTGTTGGTGGGACTGAAAATTAGTACAACCGCTCAGGAAAATAGAATGGAGTTTCCTCAAAAAACCAGGACTGGAACCACCTTATGATCCAGCTGTTTCACTCCTTGGTATATAGCCAAAAGATTTATAATCAGAATACCATATGGATATAACCACCCTAATATTTATGAGTGCAATTCACAATAACCAAGTTATGAAACAAGCCCAAATGACCTTCAGCAGACAGATGGATAAAGAAAATGTGATATATATACATATATCACATTGTAATATATATATATATATATATATATATATATATATATATATATACATACATACATACACAATGGAGTTTCACTCAGCCGCAAATAAAAATGCAATTATGCATTTGCTGGAAAATGGATGAAACTGGAGACTATCATGCTAAGTGAAATAAGGCAGACCCAAAAAGTCAGGGGTCAAATGTTTTCGCTCACATGTGGAAGCTAAACCAAAATGGGGGAAAAAAGGTTATAATCCCATAAAAACAGAAGAGAGATCAGTGGAGTATAGGAAGTGGATTGAAGGGAAGAGAGCAAGGACAGAAAAATAGAGGAATGGTGCATTGAAAATGACCAAATTATCCTATGTACATATAAGACTACTACAGTGAATTTCTTTCTTATCTGTATCTATAATGCACTAATATTAAAAAAAACTATAAATAAAGCGATAGAGTAGAGGAAAGGGAACAGGAAAAGAAAGAATGGGAAGTAAAAGGAAAGTATTAGACACTGAGGAAATTATATTCCATGCTTGTATAATTATGCAAACTGAACTCCATATTATGTATAACTATAAGACACTAAAAAAAAACAAAAATAAATAGAACGATGCTAAGAACTTATATTAGTTGGAGTTCTCCAGATACATAGAAAGAATGTGTGTTTTTGTGTGTGTGCACATGCACATGTATGTACACCATATATAGTATATCATATATATTGAAAAACATATGCATACACATACACAAACATGCAGAGATTTATTTTAATGAATTGGCTACCACAGGTTTGGAAGCTATGAAGCCACAAGATTTATTGTTGATATGCTAGAGATTCAAAAAACTGATGAATACTTTGTGTGCAAAACCTATAGGCCAAAGAACCAAAAAAGCCAGGGCTTTAAGTTCCAGTCCAAAGACCAACATACTCCAATTCCAGAAGACCTGATGTTTGAGCTTAGTCTGAAGGTTTGCACACCAATGGAGAGGACAATGTGCTTTACTCAGTGTACTGACTCACATGTTAATATCATTCAAATATACCCTCAAAGAGGCACTCAGAATGTTTGATAAAATAACTGCATACCGTGAGGCTCTTCAAATTGACAGATTGACAGACAAAATTAATCATTTTATAACTCTCAGGTCAAAGAAAAAGTACCAAAATTTCAGGCCTTCTGAAAATAAAAGAGCAGTAGAATGCAGTATATCAGATTTGGTAGGATTCTAATAAGTTAGGTATTAGATTTGAAAAGCTAAAGATTAATGCTTTTAACAATAAAAATATAAGTAAATGAAACATCTAGTTATCAGGAAAAAAAATTTTCATGATGAACTAAATAAGCTAGGACAAAGCAAACTAAACCCTAAAACTGAAACACAATAAACAAAATAACATTAAGTACTAATCACAAATTGAAAAGTAAGCCTACTTATTTGAAATGGTAAACACAATATGCAACTTCTAGGCAATTTGGTTTAAAAATGTGAATGAAAAGAACACAAATACTGAAAATTAGATATGACAGTCACCTTCAAAATTAAGTAAAAAATTTAAAAATGATAAATTTTTCTGTATATCTCTAAACAAATATATTTGAAAATCTTGGTAATGCAAATGTATTTCAAAATGAATATTTTTTTCACTATAGAACTGTGACAAAAGAAACTGTAGGAAACAAAAATAAATGGAATGATATGTACTGTTCATGAATTGAAATAATATTAAAACCCATGTTACTAAGAGAAGCCCCTAGATTCTAAGCAGTCCTAAAATCCCAATGAAATTTTTGAGGGAAATAGAGAAAACAATCTTTTTAAAAATTTGTAGACTGCATTTTGATTCATTGTACATAAGTGGGGTACAACTTTTCATTTCTATGGTTGTACATGATGTAGATTCACACCATTCATACAATCATACATGTACATAGGGCAATGATGTCTGTCTCATTCCACCATCTTTCCAACCCCTTCCTCTCCACCCTCTCATTTCCCTCTACATAATCCAAAGTTCCTCCATTCTTCTCTTACCTACCCCCACCTCCATTAAGTATCATCATCCAGTTATCAGGGAAAACATTTGGCCTTTGGTTTTTTGAGATTGTCTTATCTCACCTAGCATGATATTCTCCAATTCCATCCATTTACTTGCAAAAGCCATAATTTCATTCTTCTTTATGGCTGAATAATATGCCATTGTGTATATATATACCATACTTTCTTTATCCGTTCATCCATTGAAGGGCATCTAGATTGGTTCCACAATCTTGCTATTGTGAATTGAGCTGCTCTAAACATTTATGTGGCTGTGTAACTGTAGTATGCTCTTTTTAAGTCCTTTGGGTATAAAATGAGGAGTGGGATAACTGGATCAAAAGGTGGTTCCATTCCAAGTTTTCTGAGGAATCTCCATACTGAAATTGATCTGTTTAAATTGTGTATGTCTTCCTGATTCAGTTTGGGAGGATCATGTCTCTAAAAATTTGTCAATATCTTCAATATTTTCCATTTTTTTTAAATACAGATTTTCAAAGTATCTTCTAATTATGTTATGTATTTCATTGGTATCTGTTGTGATCTTTCAGTTTTCATCATGAATTCTAGTAATTTGAGTTTTCTGTCTCCTCTTCATTAGTGTGGCTAAGGGTTTATCAGTTTTGTTTACTTTTTCAAAGATCCAACTTTTTACTTTTTCAAAGACCCAACTTTTTGTCCTGTCAATTTTTTGAATTGTTTCTTTTGTTTCAATTTTATTTATTTCAGTTCTGATTTTAATTATTTCCTGTCGTCTACTACTCTTGGTGTTGATCTGTTTTTTTTCTAGGTCTTTGAGATGTAATGTTAGGTCATTTACTTGTTGACATTTTATTCTTTTAATGTATGAGCTCAATACAATGAACTTTCCTCTAACTACTGCCTTCATTGTATCCCAGATATTTTGATATGTTGTATTGTTGTTCTCATTGGCCTCTAAGAATTTTTTTATTTCCTCCCTGACATCTTCGGTATCATTGCATCATTCAATAGCATATTATTTAGTCCCCAGGTGTTGGAGTAGTTTCTGTTTTTTATTTTATCATTGAATTCTAATTTCATTATGATCTGATAGAACACAAGGTACTATCTTTATTTTTTTGTATTTACTAATGGTTGCTTTGTGGCATAGCATATGGTCTATTTTAGAGAAGGATCCATGAGCTGCTGAGAGGAAAGTATATATGCTCAATGATGGATGAAATACTCTATAAATATATGTTAAGTCTAAATCTTTGATCATATCATTTTGTTGTTCCGCACCGAACAACAAAGGTTGGGTGCCCACCCTGGACCAGCCAGAGGGGGCACGGGGGTCAAACAGGATGGCGAGTGTCAACGGCTGAAAAACGCATACCAGCTGGGAGTATGTTGAGCAGTATCTCAGTTTAATGGAGAAGTGAAACAGGTATATGAAAAGGGAGCGAGGGGAGGAGATACAGGGGGGGGCCAATCATTTTAAAGGTCAACAGCACATGCAGTATACAGCAAGGCCTGCAGGGCAGAGGTCTGCTAAGATGTAAAGCTGCTCAGGTTCATGGAAGTTGAATGAGCCAATCCTGGGCCACCACCTTGGTGGTACCACAAGTGGGGGAGGCTTTTGCCCCGAGGGTGTTGTTAATGTGGTCGCCATCTTAAGGTGTGTCCCTACATCATTTAATTCTATAGTTTCTTTTTTTAGTTTTTGTTTGGAGAATCTATCCAGTAGTGAGAGTGGTGTGTTAAAATCACCCATTATTATTGCGTTGTGGTCTATTTGTCCCCTGGAACTGAGAAGAATTTGTTTGATGTAAATGAATGCACCATTGTTTGGGGCATAAATATTTACAATCATTATGTCTTGCTGGTTTTTTATTCCCTTAAGCAGTATGAAATGTCCTTATGTAACCCTTCTGGCTAATTTGGACTTGGTGTCCATCTGATATGAGGATGGAGACCCCTGATTTCTTACTGAGTCCATGTGCAAGGTATGTTTTTCCCCATCCTTTCACCTTTAGTCTGTGGATGCCTTTTTCTATGAGATGAGTCTCTTTTTTTTAATTTATTTTTTTATTTTTGTATTTTTTTACTTACTTAATTTATTTTTTTATTTGCTTATTGATTCATTGAGCACAAATGGAGTACACCTATTGTTTCTCTGGTTATACACAAAGTAGAGTCACACCATCTGTGCATTCATACATGTACACAGGGCAATGATGTCTGTCACACATTCTGTTAATATTCGTACCACCCCACTCTGACCCCACCCCTCCCTTCCCTCTATGCTATCTATCCTTCCTCCATTCTTGCCACCCTTCCCCCTCCCACACATTATGCATCATCATTCATTTATCAGAGAGACCATTTGGCCTTTGGATTTTTGGCATTGGCTGATCTCACTTAGCATAACAGTCTCCAACATCATCCATTTACCTACAAATGCCATAATTTTATTCTTCTTTATGGCTGAGTAATATTCCATTGTGTATATTTACCACAGTTTCTTTATCCATTCATCTACTGAAGGGCATCTAGGTTGGTTCCACAATCTAGCTATTGTGAATTGGGCAGCTATGAACATTGATGTGGCTGCATCACTGTAGTAATCTGATTTTAAGTCCTTTGGGTATAGGCCAAGGAGTGAGATAGCTGGGTCAAATGGTGGATCCATTCCAAGTTTTCTAAGGAATCTCCACACTGCTCTCCAGAGTGGCTGCACCAACTTGCACTCCCACCAGCAATGTATGAGTGTACCCCTTTCCCCACAACCTTGCTAACACCTGTTGTTGACTGTATTCTTAATAAAAGACATTCTAATTGGGGTAAGATGAAATCTTAAGGTGGTTTTGATTTGCATTTCTCTTATAACGAGGGATGTTGAACATTTTTTCATAAATCTGTTGATTACTTGTAGATCTTCCTCTGTAAAGTGTCTGTTCATTTCCTTGGTCCATTTATTGATTGGGTTATTAGTGTTCTTGGTGTAAAGATTTTTGAGTACTTTGTAGATTCTGGAGATTAGTGCTCTATCTGAAGTGTGTGTAGAAAAGATTTTCTCCCACTCTGCAGGCTCTGTCTTCACATTGCTGATTGTTTCCTTTGCTGAGAAAAAGCTTTTTAGTTTGACTCTATCCCAATCATTGATTCCTGCTCTTATTTCTTGCACTTTGGGAGTCATGTTAAGGAAATCTGGTCCTAGGCCAATGTGATGAACATTTGGACCTATTTTCTCTTCTATAAGGTGCAGAGTCTCTGGTCTAATTTCTAGGTCCTTGATCCACTTTGAGTTGAGTTTTGTACAGGGTGAGAGATATGGGTTTAGTTTCATTTTGCTGTATATGGATTTCCAATTTTCCTAGCACCATTTGTTGAAGAGGCTGTCTTTTCTCCACTGTACGTTTTTGGCTCCTTTGTCAAGTATGAGATACCTGTATTTATGTGGGTTTGTCTCTGTGTCCTCTATTCTGTACCATTGATCTACCTGTCTATTTTGGTGCCAATACCATGCTGTTTTTGTGACTATTGCTCTGTAGTATAGTTGAAGGTCTGGTATTGTGATACCCCCTGCTTTGCTCTTCTTGCTAAGGATTGCTTTAGCTATTCTGGGTCTCTTATTCCTCCAAATGAATTTCACGATTGCTTGCTCTATTTCTATGAGGTCTGTCATTGGGATTTTAATTGGAATTGCATTGAATTTGTATAGCACTTTTGGAAGTATGGCCATTTTGAAAATATTAATTCTGCCTATCCAAGAACATGGGAGATCATTCCAACTTCTCAGATTCTCTTTAACTTCTTTCTTTAGTGTTCTGTAGTTCTCATGGTAGAGTACATTCACTTCTTTTGTTAGATTGATTCCCAAGTATTTTATTTTATTTGAGGTTATTGTGAATGTGGTAGTTTTCCTAATTTTTCTCTCAGAGGATGCATCACTTACGAATAAAAATGCATTGGATTTGTGAGCATTAATTTTATATCCTACTACTTTACTGAATTCATTTATGAGTTCCAGAAGGTTTCTGGTGGAATTCTTAGGATCTTCTAAATAGAGAATCATGTCATCAGCAAACAGGGATAGTTTGATCTCTTCTTTTCCTATTCGTATTCCTCTAATTTCTTTGGTCTGTCTAATTGCTGTGGCTAGAGTTTCAAAAACAATGTTGAATAGTAGTGGCGAAGGAGGGCATCCCTGCCTTGTTCCAGTTCTTAGGGGGAATGCTTTCAATTTTTCTCCATTTAGAATGATGTTAGCTGTGGGCTTGGCATAGATAGCCTTTACAATGTTAAGGAATGTCCCCACTATCCCTATTTTCTAGTGTTTTGAGCATTTGGATTTCCTCAAATGCTTTCTCTGCATCTATTGAAATAATCATGTGGTTTTTTTTTTTTTTTTTTTTTGACCTTAAGTCTGTTCATGTGGTGAATTACATTGATTGATTTCCGGATGTTGAACCAACCTTGCATCCCTGGGATGAAACCCACTTGATCATGGTGCATTATCTTTTTAGTATGGTTTTGTATGCGATTCGCTAAAATTTTGTTAAGAATTTTTGCATCTATGTTCATTAGAGATATGGGTCTGAAATTTTCTTTCTTTGATGTGTCCTTCTCTGGTTTTAGTATCAGGGTGATATTAGCTCCATAGAATGAGTTTGGAAGGGTTCCCTCCTCCTCTATTTCATGAAAAACTTTGAGGAGTATTGGAATGAGCTCTTCTTTGAAGGTCTTGTAGAACTCAGCTGTGAATCCATCTGGTCCTGGACTTTTCTTGGTTGGTAGGCTTTTGATGACTTCTTCTATTTCATTGCTTGAAACCGATCTATTTAAGTTGTGTATGTCCTCCAGATTCAGTTTGGGTGGCTCATATGCCTCTAGGAACCTGTTGATGTCTTCCAGGTTTTCTATTTTTTTGGAGTATAAATTTTCAAAGTAGCTTCTTATTATGTTTTGTATTTCAATTGTGTCTGTTGTAATATTTCCATTCCCATCACGAATTTTAGTAATTTGGAGTTTCTCTCTCCTTCTTTTC
>JAJEJO010050027.1:1876658-1907267 GCA_020662805.1 Glaucomys volans | reverse complement strand
TCTTCTAAATAGAGAATCATGTCATCAGCAAATAGGGATAGTTTGATCTCTTCTTTTCCTATTCGTATTCCTCTAATTTCTTTGGTCTGTCTAATTGCTCTGGCAATTAGAGAACAATGTTGAATAGTAGTGGCGAAAGAGGGCATCCCTGCCTTGTTCCAGTTCTCAGGGGGAATGCTTTCAATTTTTCTCCATTTAGAATGATGTTAGCTGTGGGCTTAGCATAGATAGCCTTTACAATGTTAAGGAATGTCCCCACTATCCCTATTTTTTCTAGTGTTTTGAGCATGAATGGGTGCTGTATTTTATCAAATGCTTTCTCTGCATCTATTGAAATAATCATGTGGTTCTTGACTTTAAGTCTGTTGATGTGGTGAAATACATTTATTGATTTCTGGATGTTGAACCAACCTTGCATCCCCTGGATGAAACCCACTTGATCATGGTGCACTATCTTTTTAATATGCTTTTGTATGCGATTCGCTAAAATTTTGTTAAGAATTTTTCATCTATGTTCATTAGAGATATGGGTCTGAAATTTTCTTTCTTTGATGTGTCCTTCTCTGGTTTTGGTATCAGGGTGATATTAGCTTCATAGAATGAGTTTGGAAGGGTTCCCTCCTCCTCTATTTCATGAAATACTTTGGGGAGTATTGGAATGAGCTCTTCCTTGAAGGTCTTGTAGAACTTGGCTGTGAATCCATCTGGTCCTGGATTTTTCTTTGTTGGTAGGCTTTTGATGACTTCTTCTATTTCATTGCTTGACATTGATCTATTTAAGTTGTGTATGTCCTCCAGATTCACTTTGGGTGGCTCATATGCCTCTAGGAACATGTTGATGTCTTCCAGGTTTTCTATTTTGTTGGAGTATAAATTTTCAAAGTAGCTTTTTATTATGTTTTGTATTTCAATTGTGTCTGTTGTAATATTTCCATCACAAATTTTAGTAATTTGGAGTTTCTCTCTCCTTCTCTTTGTTAGCATGGCTAAGGGTTTATCAATTTTGTTTATTTTTTCAAAGAACCAACTTTTTGTTTTGCCAATTTTTTGAATTGTTTCTTTTGTTTCAATTTTATTGATTTCAGCTCTAATTTTGATTATTTCCTGTCTTCTGCTACCTTTGGTGATGATCTGTTCCTCTTTTTCTAGGGCTTTGAGCTGTAGTGTGAGATCATTGATTTGTTAACTTTTCATTCTTCTATTAAATGCACTTCATGCAATGAATTTTCCTCTTAGCACTGCTTTCATAGTGTCCCAAATATTTTGATATGTTGTATCTTTGTTCTCGTTGACCTCTAAGAATCTTTTAATTTCCCCCTAATGTCTTCTCTTATCCATACATCAGTCAATAGCATATTATTTAATCTCCAGGTCTTGGAGTAGTTTCTGTTTTTAACTTTATCATTGATATCTAATTTCATTCCATTATGACCTGATAGTATACAAGGTAATATCTCTATGCTTTTGTATTTGCTAAGAGTAGCTTTGTGGCATAACATATGGTCTATTTTAGAGAAGGAGCCATGAGCTACTGAAAAGAAAGTGTATTCGCTTTTTGATGGATGGAATATTCTATATATGTCTGTTAAGTCTAAATTAGCGATTGTGTCATTGAGTTTTATGGTTTCTTTTTTCAATTTTTGCTTGGAAGATCTGTCCAACGGTGAGAGAGAAGTGTTAAAGTCCCCCAGTATTTTTGTGTTTTGTTCTATTTGGCTCTGGAAGTTGAGAAAAATCTGATTGACGTACATGGATGCACCATTGTTTGGTGCATAAATATTTATGATTGTTATGTCTTGCTGATTTATGCTTCCTTTAAGCAGTATGAAATGTCCTTCTTTATCCCTTCTGACTAACTTTGGCTTGAAGTCTGCTTTATCTGAAATGAGGATGGAAACCTCTGCTCTTTTACTCAGTCCATGTGCATGGTATGTTTTTTCCCAACCTTTCACCTTTAGTCTGTGGGCATGTTTTTCTATGAGATGAGTCTCTTGAAGGCAGCATATTGTTGGGTCTTTCTTTTTAATCCAATCTGCCAGTCTATGTCTTTTGATTGATGAGTTTAGGCCATTTACATTCAGGGTTATTATTGAGATTTGACTTGTATTTCCTGTCATTTTAGCTTTTTTTGGGCTTTTAACTTAACTTTGTTTCTCCTTTGATTGGCTATTTCTTTAGGGTAATTCCTCCCCATGTTGACTGACATTGTTATTTTCATATCTTCCTCTTGGAATATTTTGCTGAGAATTTTCTGTAGGGCAGGCTTTCTATTTGTGAATTCTTTAAGTTTTTGTTTATCATGGAAGGATTTTATTTCATCATCAAATCTGAAGGTAAGTTTTGCTGGGTATGATTCTTGGTTGGCATCTGTTTTCTTTCAGAGCTTGAAATATGTTGTTCCAGGCCCTTCTTGCTTTTAGGGTCTGGGCTGAGAAATCTGCTGATATCCATATTGGTTTCCCCCTGTAGGTAATCTGATGCTTTTCTCTCGCAGCCTTTAAAATTCTATCTTTGTTTTGTATGTTAGTTATTTCCATTATAATGTGCCTTGGTGTGGATCTGTTGAAATTCTGTGCGTTTGGTGTCCTGTAGGCCTCTTGTAATTGATTTTCCATCTCATTCATCATATTTGGGAAATTTTCTGATAATATTTCCTTGAGCAGATTATTCATACCCTTGGTTTGTATCTTTGTGCCTTCCTCAATCCCGATTACTCTTAAATTTGGTCTTTTCATGATGTCCCATATTTCTTGGAGGTTTCTTTCATGATTCTTAATCATCTTCTCTGTTTGTTTGACTTTGTTTTCAAGATTAAATATTTTGTCATTGTCTAAGGTTCTATCTTCCAAGTGATCTATTCTGTTAATTATGCTTTCTACTGAGTTTTTAACTTGGTTTATTGTTTCCTTCATTTCCTTGTTTCCTTCAAGGATTTCTGTTTGTTTTTTTCTCAGAACTTCTATCTCTTTATTGAAATGATTTTTTGCTTCCTGCAATTGCTCTATTAGCTGATTATTCATAGCCTGAATGTGCTCTCTTGTCACATCATTCTCTTCTCAAATCATTTTAATTATGAACATTCTGAACTCCCCTTCTGTCATTCCTTCTACCATGCTGTCTTTGTGTTCTCTTGATATATCATTTAGGTTTGTTTGGGACACTTTTCTTCCTGTGTTTTCTCATGTTGCTCGTGTATCTTCCCCTCTAGTAATGCGAATCAGAGGGATTGCAATTTCCCTGTGAAGACTTAAAGTATCCCTGCAGATTTCCAGTAACTCACCTGATGTTTGAGTAATGCCTGATCAAGCAGTGACCCAAGAAAGGTGCTGTCCCACTACCTCCAGGTTGGGAATGATCAATGCTTCTGGGCAGAGGTAGCCTGGTGTTGATAGACAATCAGATACAGCAAGGTGCTAGACTCCGGGCCAGAGTGTGGAACTGGGCACTAGACCAAGTTGGGGTTGGGGCACAGAACTGTGCTCATTGATGAAGACACTGGGCTTGAGAGCCCAGGCAGTCCTGAACTCCTCGCTGGGGGCTCAGGCAGTGGCAGGTGTTTGCTCTCTCCCGGGGACACTGTAAAATGGCGCCAAAGGCCCTAAGCTCCCCGCCGGAGCCAGTGACTCCAGCCGCTCCTGGCCAGACCTCTCCAGGAGCCACGGTGCAGTGGCTCGGAAGACCTGACCTCAGCTCCGAGGACTCAGGCAGCCAGAGATGGTCGCTCTCTGCCAGGGAAGCTGCAAAGTGGCGCGGAGGGGTCCAATCCCCCCCGCCGGAGCCAACAACTCCAGCAGCTCCCGGCCAGACCTCTCCAGGAGCCCTCCCTATTGCTTTTGGTGTCCATTGTGCAAGAATTTCCTCAGTGTCTTCATATTCTGATATATTGTGTTTTGTATGGAAAGTCAATAGGAGTGAAAAAGGTTTAATTACTTATTGTCCTTCCATATTTCTATCTTACCTTTCAAAGTGATATTGCAAAAAATGGCGTTCTCTTAGTCATTTAACAAATTTATACCAAGCACCTCCTGTGCTTTTGTACTTGTGATTTGTTTTATTAAGTTCACCTTAAGAAAAAGTACATAACTTTCCTCATTGTTAATTCAATGTGTTTGAATTTTTTTTCCTTTAGTCTTAGTCATCTGGAATAGTTCTGGAATTTATGAATGTATCAAAATCCTACATCCTATAGGGTAAATGTCTCTGTTTAGGACTTTAGTCCCTTCGATACATATTTTTGTCAAAAATGGTAATGGAACAGCTTATTAAAACATTCAAATACATCTTCAATGCTATCTGCTTATGCAAAGGATTTCTTCAAGAGAAAGATTCCGTAATAACTGTTTAGATGACCATGTGTTAGTCCATTTGTACAGTGCATGAATGCTGATTTGGTGGAAGCAGAGCCTGAGAGGTTTACATTCTCCACCACCTTCACAGTTCTGTACAAAATTTTTAATCAGTCTGAGATATATGAACTCAGAAATTTTTAATGTTTAAAAATGTTCGTATGGCATGATGTTTTTAGAGCATCAACATCAAATGAGAAAACCATGACTGTAAAGCCAATTTAAGAGGTCTTTAATTTAGCTTGAACAAAATGAAGTTAATAAACAAAAATGCAATATTTATTTGATATTGACTGAATGCTTACCATGTGCCAGGTACTGTTACAAGACATTTTTGCATGAATAATATTTTTGAAAAGCATTGTAAAAAGGGTATATTATTGGCTCCATATTATAAATGAAGAAGCTCAGAGATTTTTGGTAACTCATTCAAGTTACAGTGATAGATTTGAACCTGGGATGTCCTATGCCAGAATTCAAGCTTTAACCCACGACACCACGTCTGCATGCTTCTCTCTCTATCTTAGTCTCTCACTTAATATCTGCTAATTACTTGTTTATATGTAAATGAAAATATATACATTATGCAACCTAAAGACACCAGGTTAGTATAAAATGCATGGCAATATCAAAAAGTGTTCCCAAAGAGTTTGACTGCAGAGTTTTACCTACATTTCATTTTAATACTTTCCAATGTTTGCTCTAGGAACTAAAATATGCATGCTGAACTTATCAGTCTGTTTAAAGGTAATATTATATTAATACCTATTTTATGTTATTTCATAACACAAATGTAAAAATCTCCTCAAAGAATTATAATCAACTTACAATGATATTATTTTTGTTTTAAACAGGTATTAGTCTTTTAAGAAAAGTATGAAAGGATGTTTAATCCACATTTTCATTTTTTTTTCCAGTCTCTTCCTTGGATATAGCTGAATTTCTATCTTCTGTTCTTTTTGTTAGAATAAGGTATTTTAGTATTTTTGGTAGTGAAGGTTTCTGGCAATAAAACCTGTTTTGTTTCTCTAAAAATGTCAATTTCAAGTTGTTTGTGATGTATATTTACACAGCATATAGATTTCCAAGTGGATATTTTTTGTCAGTGTTTTAATGTCACGTTTTATTATCTTCGGGCTTGTACTATTTCTGACAGAAAGTTGGCCATAACTGACATCATTATTTCTCTGTATCTATTGTGTTATTTTCTCTGGAAACATTCAAGGTTTTTGCTTTATCTTTGATATTCAGCTTTTTTACTATGATGTATCTTAATAGAGTTTCCCTTGTATTTATTCTACTTTAGCTTGAGAAAAGAAGTGGTTCTAGAAATTTTCCAAAGGCTGCTTCAACATGAATGTTTTTCTGCCATAATATCTCTTCTCTTTTGGTGATCCCTCAAATATGCATATGTTGGAAATTGTGTCCCTGAGGCCCTGTTCTTTGTCTTTTACATGTTTGTTCTACTCCATTCTTCAGATTGGATAGTGTCTCTGGGTTTGTCCCTTCAAAATCAGTAGACCTTCCTATAATCATCTCCAGTCTGTTGCTAAACCCATCTGTTAAACCAGTCATACCTCAGTATCTGTGAAAGATTGGTTCCAGCACCCCTATGGGTACCCAAATCATGAGATGTTCAAATTCCTAATATAAAATGGTGTAATATTTGCACATAACCTAAGTTCTTCTCACATATACTTTAAACCATTTCTAGATTATTTATAATTCCTAATACAACATAAATACTCCAAAAAAGCAATTTTGAAGTGCTAAAATAATAGTTGGTAGCCTGTATTGTTCAGGGAATAGGGATGAGAAAAAATTAATTTGAGACAGGGTCTTGCTAAGTTTAATTTGTGATCTTTTGGTCTTAATCTTCCAAGTTACTGCTGCTGTAGGTGTGTGCCACTGTGCCCAGCACTTATGTTTGTAAAAACAACCAAACACTTTGGTTTACCCTATTTTTGCAAAGCTTCTTTTTAAAAAAATGGATTCTTCTTTCTAATAAAAGTGGCCTCTGATGATCAAACTTGTTCTTAAAATGTTCTTTGAGAAAATAATGCAAAATAATGAGCAAAACAATAGTTCAGTCTTAGCATCATTTTCTATTCATTATTTTTAGGTTTTTAGATATTGGGTCTCCTATGATAATGCTTATGAAGAACTCAGAGTAATTTGCTTTCCAGTTACACAAGAGTAAACTGCCAGACCTAACTGTTGTGTTGCTTACTAAAGTGGTCTAGCTTGCTCCTGTTAAGCATGAGCAAAGCAGCCCAGCTAATTGGGCAATTAAAATTAAGGAACATGCAGCACAAAGAGATTCTCCACATTCAATTCACCTCAGCATAAAATATTGTTAATTCAACATTAAAGTGAATTTATATCTTAAATAAATACTAGGCTTTGTATTGATCCTTAATATATCTAAGACCGTATTTTTTATTTTGCTTAAAAGGTTTTAGATTAGATGTAACAATGATAAATATTAACCGTAGGTGTTTTTTTCTGCTACTAAAATTTCTACCTTTGCCTCCTGACCAGCTTTCCTAAAATGTGAAAATTCAAAGCAGAGACTAGCCAGTGGTACAGATTAATCTATTTTCATGCAGATAGTGTAACTAAATTGTCCAGTATCTTAATGCCGATGCTTTATTAGCTGAATTGAGCTTTTCTAGTGGTACATTAAATTGTATATTCATGAATTGTTATCATTCCATGTATTTAAAATAACATACATACATGCATATCTACGAAATGGCTCTACGTTGTTTGTAGGAAAATTTTCTGATTTTCTCACTTTAAGAAAAACAATGCTGTTTTTTTTCTTTAGCTAACCTTAGGGCACATCCCTAACCTGGTTTATTATTGGAGGTTTGTTTTTCTTTCCATTTTTATGCTTCCACATCTCTCTGTTGCCCTTCTAGCTGGAGTGCTTACTTCTGGTGCCTCGGGTCTGTTTGCTGAGGTTAGAGATGTCTTCATTTGCAGTAGGACGCTAAAGCACTCCTGCATCTCTCTACTCCTGAAATGTGTACATGTTGTCCTCATGAGGAATTACTTTAATGTCCTATAGAAAGTGCCTTTGGTTTCCATGTCATTTAATTTAAAGTGATCGTGGTCTGACCCAGTTGGCATTGTGTGTTCCTGCATTTTGTTACAATTGAACTCTTCTATTCCTGTTAAAAAGATCTTAGCACTTTGGATAAGGATGCTGCTTTGCTTAGGGTTTCAAAGGCAATGTAAAAAATAAATCAAGGACAGGAAAGAAAGAAGACCTATCATTTGCTTGAAAGTTTGACTTTGCTATTTTTGTACTTTCCTAAATATGAAGATGATGATTGAATTGTTGAAAGGCTAGCAATTACAATCAGTATTTGAGTTCATATGGTTTTGTTCTGTGCACTTCCCCACAATCCATGTATATCTGAGCATATGTACCTCACTTCCTGGTTTTCTTCAGCCCATGGAGCCATTTTCAGGGTACTGTTGATCCTGTCAGTGTGGATGATCCATTTTCTAATCCTTTCCCAAAGACTAAAGCAGGGATGTTACAGTGCATATGAAGTCATCAATATTTTCTATGAAACTATGGCTGGGTTATAGAATGGACTCAATCACTGATTAAAAAAGAGTTTGTACCTATCATCAATTTTGGAAAAGTGTTGAAATTAATCCTATTAAATATGACTTTTCAGAGCCTAAAATATAGACTGGAGGAATGAATGTGCCAATATGAATTTTAAAAAGTACCACATTCATCCTGAAAAATATTGTGAAAATAGATCCAAAATTTGATGCTGAAATTTCCACTTTAGAATTACATTAGGAAATGAAAGAAGATTGGAACCAAATCTTGTTTGCCACAGGTATTTTGTGAAGTGATGGAGACTGACATCAAATGACCAAGCTAATAGTCTGTAATGCGGAGGCTTCATGCTCAACTTCATTAATGTCACTTACTGTCACGGGTTCATGCTTGTTAAGGTGTTCTCTAGCTCCAAGAGAAAATAGAGTGCAAGTATCTAAAGGCAGAATTAGAGAAAAAGCAAAGCTTTTGGTCACCACATTCCTCTATAGATGCTAATTCTGCTTCTTATAAAGATATCAGAACACAGTGTTAAAGCACAGTAAAGCGTGATTTCTAGTACTTAGCACATATTTTTAATGACAAGAGAAAAATCCATACAAGTGAAGTCCAAAGCCTTGCTCTACATAGGGTGGTCAATGGATCAACAGAATCAGCATTATATACCAGGGAACGGCTTAGAAATAAGCATCTCAGACCTTACCACAGACCCACTGATTTGAAATGTATACTGTAACAAGGTCTCCAGATGAGTGTACATACACATAGCAAGGTTTAAAACTCACTCATCTGAAATGCCCTTAGTATGACGGCAGTTAAGTACTACTTATTAAGATACAACAATGCTGGTTTCTATAGATGTTAAGAAAATGTAAGAGACAAAGTACGCAAATATTGCATAGTGTGCTGAAGTATGACTGAAAATGTGAAAACTCGTTTGTCCTGCAGCACACACGCTGGCTTCACCAAAGTCCTACGTCCCATGATATGAACATGGATTTCTAGGGGGAAGCATAGCATATGACTTATTTCAACTAGGGTCATATTTTCATTACAAGAAACTAGTAATATCTACTCTTAACTCATGTCATATAGCATTTTTATTATCTTGCTCTGTATCTATAATTTTTAAAACTAATAGAAAATCTTTCATGTAAAATAGAAGCACAAATCTTAAGAGGTAACTGTTGAATGAGTCTATCATTACTTTCTTTTTATTAATCTAAAGCACTTTTGTAAGTTTTATATCAATTTGTTTTAAATGAATGAACTCATTATTTAATTGCAAATAAATATTTCGATGCTTAAGATTTTTACATGGACATTTCCTTATTTTTCAGTCACATATTACAACTGGATTATGTCCTTTAGAAATATTTGAACGTTCACACTGTCCATTTCCCTTTTTGAGATCAAATGTGGTATTTATGCCTTGGGGAGATAATAAGCCATATTACCATCACGAGTCAAATTTAGATTTTTTTGGAGTTGTCAGTGCCTTAAGAATAGTACAAAAATAAAAAATTGTATATATGTAACTTATTCTCTCTGGAGGGTGAGGAGGACTATGAAACTCAGACTGCAAAATGAATTACAGTTCTTAGAAACAAAGTGTACTACAAATATGAAATATGGTAATGGAATCTTAGACTTATACTTTTAAATTTTTGGCACTTTCTTGAGGGAAAAAAAGTGGAGATGAAATTTCTTCATTTGGTTTCCAAATTGTTTTGAGTTGTACTATTTCTTGTTGGAGTGTTTCCTGATGAATCTGGATATTTTCTGGCAATGACAGATCTTTGAGCTACTGCAGGATGATTCTGCAGGACATCAAAGAAATTAATGACAGAAAGAGTTCATTCTATTTCTAAAAGTGCCTTGTGAAGCTAGAAAGTAGCTGAGACTTACTGGGATAATCTGAGTCAATTATATTGAATTCACATAGGGTGATTATGTGGTTCTCAACTCCTCCCTCTGCCAGCTGTTCTTAATCAGTCCTCATTCCTTAGTTCAACTAATGCCCCCTACAATGCTGACTCTGTCTTACTCAAGCAAGACTTCTTAATAATTGCTCACTCATTTGGATCAAACTCCCCCATCACTTGCCTTTCGACTTTTTGCTTCCCTTCAGTTATTTCTGACTTTTTTTACATTAAATATTAATGTCATCCTGTTGTTTCCCTTTTCCAGAACTTTATATAAAATGTGAAATTCAGAATGCTAACTGAGATCTTGAAATGAGTGACTGTCCAGAGAAGTCTAAGAGCTTTATCATTGCTCACTGCTAGACCTAAAATATCTAAAATTAGACTTTGATATTTGCATTTTATAATTATCGCTAGAACTGTATCTGTATTTGTGCTTCTACCTCTTTATCCATCTGTCTTGAAGGTCATTTACAATTGACAGTGATTATCTGCTAAGTGGAAATGAAATAATTTATTTTATTTGTTAAAATCACACCTTGACTTCTCCTAATGCCTATTTTCAGAGAATCATTGAAAAACATAATCAACCCTATACCTTCTGAGACCTGTTTCCTATGTTAGCATAAGACATAAACTAAACCAGACAATTTTTAATGACTTTATGATTGGCATTATCATGTGATACCAACTTGCTATGTTGCAGAGCATTTGTAAGTTACTCCATCTTCAAAATATAAGCTGTAAATACTACAGTGTCTCCAAAGGGGTGTCAAATGTGTTAGCATAAACATCAGTGAATAGCTGAATCTTGGATGTACCCCAATAGCTGGGTCTGGTTAAAATAGCTGCTATTTGCCATATATAAAAACTGTTTTGAAAACATTGTTTAATTCATATTTTAATGTGTTTCAGTATCAAAGCCTACAAGGCAAGTCTGATTCCCAGTTCACAGACAGAAATGTTCGATGGTCATGATTTATGAGTTGAATTCCCCTGAGTTAATTTGGATTTTCACTCTGAGAGCCAAACAAGTGCTTCCACATCAGTTCAGAACCCTCCTGTCCTACCCTCCTGCGGCAGAATTAGAATTACATGAGTCAAGTAGACACAGAAATTGTGAACCTACATCTTTACCTATTACTATACCTCCTCGTTTCCTTATTCTTGTCGTGGTTCACTCTCTTTCAACAGATGCTGCCACATTTAAAAATAATATCCCTCTCTTCTCCACATCTGAGAAACTCAATGTTCTGGTGAAAAATTTTAAGGAGTCATCATGGAAACCAAATGCATAATTAATGATTTAATGTTAATGTATTAATAATTAATTTAAATTGATGTGTTTCTTTTCCCAAGAAGAACAACATTTAGAGAGAGAGAGAGAAGAAAAAGCTATGCTTGTTGTAAGTCACTTCTAGCAATGGAATTTTCAATGAAAAGCAAGTGCCACTGGGAGGGAGCAATTTTCTTCCATGTCATCACAGGTATCCATAAGGAATGGTGTGTGGGGGCTGGTTTGCACCAATTGTTGTGAACTGATTGCTAATGGTAAAGAACATTGCCCCTACATATCTTGCATTCTTTGTATGATAACAACAATGAAATCCAAAGACCAAAAACAAGATACACACATAAACGTACAGTTAGGAGAGATGATGAGTGAAACCCTTACTGAGAAGAAAACATTTTAGTTGAGATTCAAAGGGAAGGAAGAGAGTAAGTCTTCTTGTAGTCTGAGTATTCTTAGTAGATTGAATGGTAAATGTAAAGATCCTGGAGTGTGTCTGGTATGTTTAAGGAAAGGTAAGGGCTATGTGGATAAAGACACGTTAGCCAGGGGAATCAATTTGATAATGAGAACAGAAGAGTAAGACAGGACCAGTTTTTGGAGAGTGATGTGGTTATAATGAGTAACTGTGGTTTTTACTCTTGGTGAACATTTAAAGCAAATTATGAAGCAGGTTCATTTTGTAAATGGAATCTATCTGGCTGCTATGATGAAAATAAATTGAGAGGAACCAGAATAAGTGCAGAAAACTATTATAACATCCAGGGGCTGGCACTACAGTGGTTGTAGCACTGATAGTGAGAACCAAGAGATATCCTTTGAGAAGGTAGAGCTAAAAGGCCTAGGGTAAATGGAGAAATGACCTAGAAAATTCTAATGTAGTTATCTGAGCAACTATACATGGACCTTTGCATGAACTTCAGGTTTGGAAAGAAATCGCAGATCTTAATTTTGTATGTATTAGCTCTGAGATGCCCTGGAGCCCTCAAAGTGTTGAGTGGTAAGCAATTGTATATTCACAAGTCCCACATTCAAGAAAGGGGTACAAATGGAGGTGTCATCAACAAATGATAGTTAAAAATCATGATATATAGTGAGATCACTTGTGGAATAAATATCAATAGAAAGAAGTCTCATAAAAATAGACTATTTTTAAAATTTTATTGTAAAATCACTAGGAATATGCCATTCTCTTTCTTTGCAGCTCCCCCACTCACATGTACATTAAGTAAAAAAAAAAAAAAAAAAAGCATTTATTTGATGCATGTTCTTCATAAAAATCTGAAGAACTCCTACTAATGGTTCAGGATTAGATCTAGGTAGCCCATTCTGCATATATCCAGAAAAGTGGTGACTTGTCGCTTTAGTGGAGAATCATTGCATCATGTACTAATTCCCCTTTAACTTAAATTTCATCATCATTGCTTTTTGTATGTCCTTTTGCATCCATTAGATCATGAACTTCCTGAAGGTGAGGATAACATATTTTCAATGTTCAGTACTATGCTTGAAAAATTGAAGACAATTAGTGTATTCATAAAAAAAATTTTTTAAAAAGCGAGAGAGGAAGAAAGATGAAGAGAGTTTGCAAAGTGTGCAGTGGAGAGAAGCACGGGAGAGGAAACCAATATATATTTTATCTTGTTATGTAAGCCTGGTTCTAAAAAGCAGCTTGCAATTTTTACAAACGTGGAATACATACTGTATAACTGAGCAGAACATGATTCAATTTCCTCTTCTGTGAAATGAGAGTGTTGATCTAAGTCCCTCCAGCTTGAAAATGCAAAGGTTTTATGACTCTCAGATTCCCAAGTGAAATATGATCTGTGATTTGTGTTCGCTTTCTCTTCCCCCTCTTTGGTCATGCCTGGTGCTCTAAAACCCTTATGCTGATCGTGGGTGCCCTTGCCACCTCTGCTTTGTCTCTCACTTCCTCTCCAGTCCTCACTTACTAGACTTTAATGTCCTTATCATTTCATATTTTATTTCTGCTCACAATACATTCATATCTGCTGTTTTTGTAGTGTTTGTTTTTGCTCTAGATTACCTTTCTTTTTCTTTTAGTTTGTAAAAAAAAACAATGAGGCCCTCTATTTCGTTGCTGTTGTTGTTGCTGCTGTTGTTCATTTTCAGTTTTTGACACTAGGAAAGGGAAATTGTCAATAAATGCCATGATTTAAAAATGGCTGGAAAAGAAATTGCATGGAAAGGTGTTACAGGATATTGCAGTAATCAAAATTCATTCACTTGTGGTTCTTCCAAGCAGTTTACCATTGATTCATTCTGCTCTCTATTTTGCCATATATCATTTAATGTTCATTAATTAAGAACTACCACCTTGCTGTCTTTTCTATTTCATTCAAACGTGGCTGCTGAACTATAAAACAAAAACATGCACACGATATGGATTTCACTAGAAGCTGATCCCACTTAATTCTGCCTTCAGTGATGGCTTGTTTTTGAAATCAGGCACTTTTAATAATGACTCTAAAAGCTCAGAATCTTTATTCTTCTCCCTAGATTACAGAAAATCCTATGCAGAGTAGTATTAGTTTTGGAATTTGGGTGTTTATGGTGAAGTAAAATAAAACCCTGAGTCTAAAACTCATTAAACGAAAACATATTAGGTCAGCCTTAAATCCTTTTTGTACTTAGTGCTTAAGAAAATGACACAGACTCATTAGTCTTCCTGTTCTTGTCAAATACAGAAACTGGAGTTGATTTTTTCATTAGAGAGGAGATTAAATCTGAAAACGAGAATAATGGAAAGTTTAAGTGATACTAAATGAGTCATATTAAGTTTGTAACCTAAATTCTTCCTTTTCAGTTTTAAATAATTAGGGAAATGATCTTTCAGTACACTGTTGTAGCAGCAATACAATTATTTTGTCTAACACTGGACCTAATTTCCTACCATTAATAGTACATGTTAATTGAGTCATTTCAGTCAATCAATCACAAGGCAATTCCTTAATGAGTTTCTATAATGTGAACAATTCTCTGTTTAGTTCGATTAGAACAGTAGCTTTCAAACTTTTAAAATTATGATCCACAGTTCAGAAATCTGTTTTATATTGTGAATCCATTCATGTACATGGTAACAGGCCTCAAGGAACAAAGACCATATTTATATTTGTGAAGCCCTTTGACATAACCTTTGCTTTTTACCTACTATTTTATTCTACTCTTTTTACTTCTTTTTTGTTTATTCTATTTCATTAGACAAAGTTGATTGAGACCAGTGACTAGCAAGCAGATCAAAAAGCACTGCTATAGAGCAGGTAAGGACTCTCTCCAAGGAGATCATAATTAGGACAGGAAAGAAAAATACACAACAATCTTTAACATGAGAGTCAGTGAAATAGTCACCAAAGAGACAAGACTTGAGCCAGATTCTCAAGAATAAGAGTCAATGAAGGATGAAATAGGAAAGACCAAACCATGGAGATGAACACAGTCCTGTTCTCACAATTGTGAGGAGAACCACCTGGGAAAAATGCAAATGTGTTTTTGGAACAAGAGAATTATAAAAGAAGAGAAAAAGTGTGTAAAGAGATGTAAAATAGCTGAGAATGAGAGTGAAGTTGACACCTAGCATAGGAGAAACTAGAGAAAAAACAGAGTATTTTGATTATTAGAAATGTGTTGAATTTTCTGAGGAATCTCCACACTGCTTTCCAGAGTGGCTGCACCAATTTGCAATTCCACCAGCAATGTACAAGTGTGCCTTTTTCCTCTATCTAGACAAACTCCTATTATTGCTTATGTTTTTGATAAAAGTCATTCTAAATGGAGTTAGGTAAAATCTTAGGTTAGTTTTAATTTACATTTCTCTAATTATTAGAAATGTTGAACACTTTTTCATATATTTGTAAATTGCCTGTATATCTTCTTCTGTAAAGTGTCTGTCCAGTTCCTTAGCCCATTTGTTGATTGAGTTCATTGTATTTTTGGTGTAAAGTTTTGTAAGTTGTTTATAAATTTTGGAGATTAGTGCTCTATCTGAAGTGTGTGCGGGAAAGATTTTCTCCCACTCTCTAGGCTCTCTTTTCACATTGAATCTATATCATGTACAACCATAGAAATGAAAAGTTGTACCCCATTTGTACACAATGAATCAAAATGCAGACTGTAAAAATTAAAAATTAAAAAAAGAAATGTGTTGATATAATGATATTGAAGGAAACATTCAATTTGATAAAAATAGGACAAACTTTGAAGGAATGACTGCAGAGAGAGAGAGAGAAAGAGGGAGAGAGAGAGAGAGAGAGAGAGAAAGAGGGAGAGAGAGAGAGAGAGAAATAGGAAAAAGAGAGAGCCACAATCCACTAACAATCCACTATCCACAATGGAGGTCATTGTGAAGTCAAATGAATAAGTCTAGTCTAAGCAGTGGCATCAAGGAAGCATTTTGAATGAGAGCATTGAATGGTTTCTGAATTCCCTGCTTGCAGAGGTGACATACATTATGTGTTTACTGTAAGATTATATCCTTTTAATTTTACACTTTCAAATGTCACAAAATAGAGTAAAATGTAATGTATTTTGTTCACTAATTACATATTTATTAAGCAGTTACTATTCAGCACCATGATGGATACTAGGGAGGAAATGGCATACAGGCAAAGAATGATAATATTTGTAAAGAACAAATAAAATAATATTAGATAATGACACATCTTAGGAAGAAAACACAGCTAGATTAAGAAATATGGTTAACAGGGGCCTAAAGGTAGGTTATTACTGACTAAAAGCAGCAAGACAGAAATAGGGAAGAAAAAACAGAGCTTATACCAACACTTACAGCTGTGTATGTGACCGCTGCATGTCACATGAAAAAAGCAATCAGAAACAATTTACATAGTCCAAGGAACTGGACCACAAGAACATGAATATCTGGAGATAAGGTGATATTATGAAGACAGAATCTAAAAGTTATTCCATGAACTCTGGTAATGAGAAGTACTCTCTGACTCCCACAGACCTTGCAATTAGGTTGATTCTAAATCAATTATTGGAAATATTTCAGAGATGAGGTAGTCTGGGTACCATAAAGTTTATTTTAGGATTGTTGAGCTTTGATGAAAGTTTTAACAGCAAAGCAAAATTAGAAACTCTATGGGTTATTGTTCCAAATGCAAATGATTGGATGATCTCCCCAAAGCTAACTGATCAAGCAACTTTGGACCTATAGAGGAATCTTCATTCCTACGTGAAGCCTAAAATTATTAGAGTTTGAGAAAGACAGAATCTTTCATTTTATAATCAAGTTGATGGAAGCTAGCAAGATTAAGTGATGTTCAGGTCATATTGTCACACATGCCGCTGAAACTAAGATTTGAGTGTCCTTGATGTTGTTAAAAAAGAACAGTTTTAATATTTTGACATGTGTGCCTCTGACATTGACTCTGTTTTCTACTAGTTATGTGACCCATGTCAAATATATTAAACTCTCTGAGCTACTGATTTCTTTTCTGAAATGGGAATGATTTTTCATAACTTAAACATATTATTCATATATTACCCAGGATCCAATAACTTCTGTTAGCCAACATTGCCTGGCACAGGGAGTCTATACCAACTGTAGCTATTGCTGCTATTCCTGATATGTTGGGGTTAGTAGAGCAAGTGTTCAAGTCCGTGGGCTCTGGAGCTAAAACATGTATGCCCAGAACCCGGTTCTGTCATTTACCAGCTCAGTGGCCTTGAAGGAATTAAACACATCATGCCCTTGTGCCTTCTTGAGTAAACTGGCAAAAGGAATGCAATAATTTAAAAAAATTGTTATGAAGGCTAAGTGAATTTTTACAAGTAAAGCACTTAAAACTAGGCACAGCATATTTTGGTTCTCAATGTGCCCTTTCTTATTCTTCCCTTACACTGAAAGAAAAAGAGAAATAGCCTTGGGGAGGTCATTGCTCCTGGAGAGGCTGCTGCATAGTCAGACAAATTTCGGTTACAGCAGAATGAGTGTGGAATGTGCAGCATTTAAAAGAGGTCAGTGCAACCTTAGAGTCAAGAAGGCTTGGATACCTGCTTCTCCTGCAGATAGAGTTGTCTCATTGGATATTTCAAATTTAGGTAAGGCTGAAAATTGGGTCGACTGCATGTTCCCCCTGGGTTTCCTTGCTCTACTGTTTATTTTCCTCAACTGTCTTTCTCTTTAAACTTTTCTTGTTTCTTTACTCTGGGCAACTTTGTGTTTTGTTGAGATTTCTGGAAATTCAGTGAGATGAAAATGTGGCGGTTGTATTTAAAGGCATTTTCTAACTACATGGGTATTTAGTCTATTATTTAAATCTTAAAATACTGTATTGTTCTCAAAGAGATTATTTCGAGAAGTCTGAATTGAAGTTCTTCTCCATTAAAACATTCAGGTCACAGCAACTAATTAAGTTCCTCATGTAACATAATAAATAACATAATCAGATACTTTTAGTTTAAAACATGCCTTCGTTATGATTAACATCAGGTTAAAGAGTGAGTCATATTTACATATGCACATACAAATGAGCAATCATTAAATTCTGATGACTGTACTTTCTAAGATGGTCTTAGTCCTCTAACTCCACTGCTTCCATAGTCTATATAAAGTTCTCAAAAGCCTTTAACCTAGTATCCTAAAGCATAGTGTCCAAGCATAGTGATTTAAAAAATAAACTGATATATACAAACATAAAATTTGTATATATTAATAGGGTACCATGTAATCTTTTGATGTATGTATACATTGTGTGATTTTTAAATCAGGTTGAACCTGTCTCTTCATTTCTTTCTGGTGGAAATGTTCAAAATCCTTTCTTGTAGCTTTTTAAAACGAATAGTATATTATTGTTTTCTATTGTCACCCTATTACACAAGAGCACACCAGAACTTCTTGCTATTTAACTGTAACCTTGTACCCATTAATAAGCCTTCACCCCACACCTGCACCTGCTACTCTTCCCAGTCTCTGGGAGCCATTCTACTCTCAACCTCTATGAGATCAACTCTTAGATTCCCACATACTAGTGAGCTTATATGACACTTGCCTTTCTGTGCCTGGCATATTTAATTTAATACAATGATTGCCTGTTCCATCCATGTATTGCAAGTGACAGGATTTGAAAATCCAAAAATCTTTCCATATCACTCCTCTGCTTCAAGCTTTCCATTATTCTTAGAATAAAACAAAAAAATCTTTTAAAAGACCATGTTGACCTGGGCTTGTGCCTCCCTCTCCCATCTTTGCATCTTTTATGACTCCTCTCTCTGCTCACTATAGGTATACTGGTTTTAACCTCTAGAAAACTATTTCTTGCTCTTCATTCACTATCAACACAAACATAGATTGCTCATTATCCAAATCTTAGATTTTAAATCTCATTTTTTAAGAAACAACTTTTGATTCCACAGACTATTTTATTCCTTACTGCTTTATATTATCTTAGTACATTACAGTCTGTTCTTTTTTTACTTTACATTCCTTATCACATCTGAGGCCCAAGAATGAATGATTTAAGATTTGTAGTCCACATTGTACTGAAGCTGCATGATGCCAGTGACCTTGCAAGAACTGCTCAGTACTACATCTTCAATCCTGGATAAGTGCTAAGTAAATCCAGAGAAGGAACTCAGCAAATATGTTAACCAAACAAATGCATTTATGAATAGCAGCTAAGATCAAAATTTAAAATGGGAAACATCTCACCTCTAATTATGGGCACTACTTGTCATGAATTCCAACAAATTAGACTTTAATTCTAGCAAATATTTAGAGTTGACAACACAAATATGCATATAAGAGTGATGGAATATTTCTCTATTATTTTCTGACCACAGTTGTTTTTGCCACGTTGGCATATATACCAATTATATATACCAATTGATATTAATTTGAACTAATGAAGACTTAAGGAACAATTTGAAATGTTGCCCATTAGTACTAAATGAAGTAAAGTGAATGCAATCATTCTTTTTTAGTTTTTAGTCCTCAGAAACTTTTTCTTTCTTCCTTCCTTTCTTTTTTGTGTCTTTTTTTCTTTTTCTTTCTTTCTTTCTTTTTTTTTAATTTAAGAATATGCCTCCTTCATCCATAGGGACTTTGAATTGAGTAGCCCCAGTGACTTTAGCTTAGACATGGGCATGGTGTTGATGTTGGCCAAGCATGACTTTTTTCAATAAATGGTTAGTCATGGGGTAGGCACATCATCAAACCTGGCTTAAGTCTGTTTAGAGTGATTTATATGAACACTGAGATTTAGGGCTCTTCCTCCTTTAGAGATTGTGAATACTTAGTCTTGAGCCTTGAGTGGTCATCTTTTCTGTCAAATAGAGATAATCTGCTTAAAAAGAAAGCAAGGATAAAGAGCACCAGAGGTTACAGCAAAACAAGGTCACCCAGATGTGGCTCTTTTTGGAATTATGATTTACATACATAATGAAATGAAAAACTTTAAAAAACTCAATCCAATTTCTTGCATTCTAGACACAATGACAGTTTCCAGAAGTAAACTTTTCTTTAATCCACTTCTTTAATGAGAGATGTGAGGGTACGTAGTGTAGTATTACCAACCATCAGATTTGTGGGTATAAACACATTTAAGCTGAAGGAAACCAAGAATAATGCAACAATTTCTCTGAGACTTTTACAGATTTAAACATGTGGAGTGCACTATATATAGTAAAGTCTCATGTTAAGACATACATTACAGAAATAATGGGAGCAAAGGATGAACATTGGTATTTAGAAACATGCTGTATCAACAGAGTGCCTAGCATAGGGCAGAGATGACTAAGAGGAAGCAAAATACTGGCTTTCAAATATTTATAAGACTTTCATTGACAAGAAGACTACACATGTTCACTTTTTACCTTAAAGAAAAAATATATTGGAAATTGGGATACATTATTAATGTCAAATTCTTTTTTTAAAATTTATTTATTTATTTTTATTCATTTACACAAATGTGTACAGCTGCTGTTTCTCTGGTTGTACACGAAGAAGAGTCACCCCATACATGAACTCATACATGTACATAGGGCGATGATGTCCACCTCATTCTGTTATTATTCTCATTATTCTTACCACTGCAACCCAACCCCACTCCTCCCTTCCCTCTATGCAATCCATCCTACCTCCATTCTTGCCTCCCTTCCACCCCACATTATGCATCATCATGCACTTATCAGAGAGATCATTCAGCCTTTGGTTTTTTGGGATTGGCTAATCTCACTTAGCATGACAGTCTCCAACATCTTACATCAATATTCAGAGTCACTTGTACTTTAAAAATGTGTGGTAATGGTGAAGTCATTCTTTTAAGTAGTTCCCAGATCCTGGAATTTTTGAGCAAGATTTAGTGCTTATAGGAATGTAGTAGAAATGGCATTAAAGGTGTTAGAATGAAGTTTATAGTTTCTCACTTTGTGAACCATTGCTTTCCATTGCCAATGAAACTCCAGGATAGTAAAGATATTAAAAAGAAGTTTTTTAGAAAATAATGATACATTTTTCCTTAGTTTCTAAACCTTCTCTCTCTCTTCAAAATATTCTTATTGCTCTTATACTACTCCTTGTTTCAATATCCCAATTTAGGTAGTCTGAAATCTTAAAGCCTTTTTTTCTTCTTTGCTCTCAGCAAGATAGTTCACATGCTGAGAGATTATCTGTGAACAAATCTCAAAGTGCCTAGATATTTTACAGGCATGAGCACTTGAAACCAATTTTATAGGTTCATAATCACTGTCTTAACAGAAACACCTAAAAGTGGCATTGTAGACTTTTGAAGTTAATGAATATCATAGGGAAATAAGATAACAGCACATACATTTTTTGTAAACAACAACAACAAAAAAACTTCACAGATAAAGATAATTAAATTTAATTTTTTAAACTTTTAAAATTAATTTTATCAAAAAATACAAGAGAAGTCCTACTCTATGGGCTGGAGTTGTGGCTCAGTGGTAGAGCTCTTGCTTGGCATGTGTGAGGTCCTGGGTTCAATCCTCAGCACCACATATAAGTAAATAAATAAAATAAAAAGATTCATTGACAACCAAGAAATAATAATAAAAAAATGGTGGAGGCATCAAAACCCTATATCTGTGCCTCTAGAAAAATTGTGCTGTCATTTGTCTTTGTAGCAACAGAATGTTTAAAATTAAGTATAAAATAGTTAGCCCCAAATATTTGTGGTTTAGTTGCTAATGAGTAAACAGTGCTGTTTAATAACATCTGGCTTCTCTAAAAAGCCCCAATGAGAAAAAGAAATATTGAATTTAAAGCTGGCAGGAACCTTGAATAAAAAATCATGTCCAAGTTTTGAGTTTTATAAATAATGTGAAAAATGATACAGACAAATATAGTAACATCAGGAAACACATCACAGTCCTATCCCTTCCTGCAAGAGAAAAAATGCTGACAATTATAACCATATTTATTCTAAAGAGCTACTAGCATAAACATATTTTCATACAGTAGAAAATTTTTTTAAGATGAATAATTGCACTGTATGTAATAGGTCAAAATTTCAATGTCAGATTATGACTCCCACTATGAGGCCTCCCTTTTGAATTGATTCTGCCAGGGTGTGAGGGCTAAAGAGTAGAGAATAGACCCTATAGATGGTAACTAACATGTAGCAGATTCTTTCTAATGATGTCCATCTAGCAAAGATGAGAGAAGAACACAGGATGACATAACAGATTCATTCAGCTTTAGGATTGTGTCTGGGATATATTTCATTCATATATCTCAAGTCACCTGAGGGTACTTTTTGTGCTTTTACTTATTGAATGGAAAGGTGCAAAATGTAACATGTATGTAACATGTAATTTGACTGATGAAACTGTAGAAAAAAAATTAAATTTTACTCAGGTAGTTGTACTATATTTTGATATTAAATAAGCTTATAGCAGGAATTACCAAGTATTTCCATAAAGGGGCAAATATTAAATACTTTGGATTCATTCAAACATGTGGTCTTGGTGACAAAAGTCAACTTGGTCATGGTAACATGAAAGCAGTTATAAACTATACAGAAATGCATAACTTTGTTGCAGTAAAACCTTATAAGAATTGGAAATGAGCTGGAATTAACATAGGTTCATAGTTTCCTGGGCAGTGTTTAATGTAATACTCTACAATATTACCCCTCAATACTCATGTAGAGAGGACTTCTTTCTGTTCTGTGTGTGGGGAAAATTCATTCTTGATTTTTGAGCCCATTTTGAATTCCTGGAACTCTGTAGCAGAACGAATTTGCCTTGAAATCTATGGCCCTCATTTTCAGCAGACAGCAGTGTGTTGGAAAAAAAATTTACAATCCATAGTTGGCCATAAGTATTAAGAACTAAAGACTAAGAAGAATTAAAGCACACAGATTATTTCATAAGATATATAATCGGGAAGAATGCATGGTAACACTGAAGTCTTTATTTTTCTTTTTTCTGAATAAGAGTATGTGAGAGCTTCATCCAGCAATAAAACCAGAGAGAAAACCCAGAAGAGATCTGCCAAATGTGGTTAGTGTTCAGCTACTGGTAGGTTCCTAAATTTCTTAATCTCCTCATTTGTGTCACTCTAGAAGGTAGGTGAGGAACAGCAAGAGAATGTAGCCAACATTTTCTGAGCAATACCTTCCCCAATAATAATGGAGAAATGTCTAAAAATTATGGCAGGACAGTTGAGGCCTCATGGTGGAGAAGATGAAGAAACAATTTGTGTACACTTGACAGATGGATGGCCTTGTGGGACCAAGGACATCCATCAGTAAATGACACTCCTAAAGGAACAGAGAACTACCAAACATGAAAATTATCCCCCAAACTTAGAATGCCATATTTATATTTAGGTTGCTACCCTCATGCAACGCAGAAGAAGAGAAATCCATAATTGACTCAGCAGTTACAAAGTAAACTAATTTAAAGTAGAATAACTGAGCTTCCTGAATTGGAAGTATTGATATCTCAGTTGTTGAGTATGTCAGTTTTTTTTTTTTTTTGAGTGAGGTTAAATTGAGAAATATAGAAAAATAAATATTTTAAATATTTTAGACCTTTGTTCATGTGATTATTTAAATATGATGCTGTAATTTGCAAGATGCCAGTAGGATATAATATAGAAGTTTCTCAAACTTTGCTATTCTATAAAGCCAAGAAAAGAACACCAAAATAATCAGGGAAAATGGCCATAATAGTTACCCAAGAATAAACAAGAGTCCATCCTCTTGAATTCTACTCAGGGTCATCTTTAAGTAAGTCTGTAGCAGAAACTATTTCTTTAAGAATTTCAGGACGGTCTCTCTTGAATAGATCTAGGTGGCAATACCTCACCAGCTTAGTGGTAGAAAAATTGGAAATCATCTGGCAACATAAAGATTTCAGTGTCATGGCTATAAAGTTTGTGTGGTGAATCAGTGCCTGTAAGGTCTATTACTTTCATTACCTTTTTAATCCACAGTAATAACCATGAAAGGAGATTATCACATTTCTATAGGCAAAGATTCTGAGAATGGAAAACATTAAGTGACTCTGGTATGCAGGGTCATGCAAATAGTAATTGGCAATGTCACAGTAGTAAGGCTGATGTTTATTCTCTATAAACTAATGGGTAAACTCAAAGGAATTGCTAATAATTGTAGAAAATCATGGGTGATGATAATATTGACAATGCTGCAGGCATGTTGAGAAATTAATCATGTCATTGAGGTCACTGAATTTTTGTTCTTCCTATGGTACTTGTATGGTACTTCCTATGGTATTTGTTTTTAGTCTTTCCTGCAGATCTACAAGCTAATCCGTATCTTTTTCATAAAATTCTCTTTAAGCAACTATATCAGTTTATATTGCTACTGAAAAAGTCCTAAAATATAAAATGATAATGGTGAAATATCTATTTATGTATGATGAGTTGTGAATTTGAAGACTTTAAACTGAATTTTCCAAACCACATCTATTAATCTACATTAGACTGAATGCTGTTTCAGGATGTAGTTATCTTGTCAATTTACTATCTGCAGTCACTTTTCCAAGCATTTTGAAACTCCCAAGTTGCAGAAACCACCAACTAACAACAGAAAAACAAGACTGTCAATCATTACTTTGTACTCCTGCTCCATAAATAGACCATTATTTATATGGAACCACATGTCTATTAAGCTTCACAAAAACAGCAACTCTGTTGGCACATTTCTTCATTCACACAGTGATTGAGGGGCTGAGGACAGAGAAGTGAGAAAGAATGGGATGCTGCCAACCTGTGAGAAACTTACATTCCAGTGAAGACAAAAGGAATATCAAGGAAACAGGCCATGTCATATCGTGTATCCTGGTGCCTACCAGAGCTTGGTGATCAGGCATGGACTCTCAGAGAAATTAAATTGGAAATATGATTGCTTTGAAAGAGTCAGCCATGTGAAAATTAGGAGGCAAAACAATTCAGGCAGAGGCAATAGTAAATGCAAAGACCACAAATTTAAAAAAAAATTTGAATAAGTAGAAAGTCAATGTGACTTAAAACCAATGGCTTAATGGAAAATGCTGTTGGATGAAGTTGGAATATGGTTCTACAGGAATTTGCTAATAGGATAAGAAGTCAGGATCTAGTTAAAGTGCAGAGTGAAGTCATTGACAGACTTTAAGCAGCAAGTGATCACATCTGAAATGCATTTTTAGAAGATGACTCTAGCTGTTATATATTTGGGGGTATGGCAGTGGCAAGGAGGGTTAAAGCAGAGAAACCACTTAGAATGTCAGGTGATAAATGATGTTCTAGGTGACAGCAGTAGAGACAGAGACGGAGAGAGATGAGTGGATTCACCACCTCTTTTTGGATATACATGAAAAAAAGTATTTACTGAAATGGATTTGGTAGAGGAGAGATGAATAACTAAAGAAATTGCCTAGATTTTTGGTTTAAGCAAGTTAGAGGGTGGAGGCATAGTGTCATGGTTTGATACCATGAATAAAGCTGAAAAAAGAACTAAGTGAAAAGGAAGAAATCAAAGTTTCTGCTCTGTAAATGTTAAAATTGAGATAACACATAATTACATATTTATTAATTGAGTGAATGAGCAATCTCCTTTTCTCCAGAAGTCTTGACTTCTAATGCCATTTACTTTAACTTTGGGATTTTTATTTGGAAAATTAAATCTATTCTGAGAAATATTTATTAGGGAACACTAGTTAAAAATCATATATGGAAAATAATACTGAAAAGGATGAAATTGCAAGGGTTTGCTTAACCAAATCTATTTTCATTTTTCTAGATGATGAAATAAAGGTCAAGGGAGATAAGTGGTTTCTCTACATAAATACAATTGGTTAACAAAGAGTCAGAGTACATGAAGTTTGTTAGCTATCAATTCAGCATTGTCTTTTTTTCTGGATGCTGTCCCATTTTCCCTAAGTCTTTCCTCTAGTACATTGGAGAACAAAACCACAGAGAATAGAGTGAGCAAATAAACAATCACTATGTGCTCTTGTTGCATATAATGGAATCCTTGTGTGGCAAAATCTGAGAAGAGGAAAGTTTCTCTAAGTATTTAGGTCCAGAAGTCCTTGTAATGACTGCTGACATTTGTATACTTCCAGGAATAACTATTAGCATCTTGATTTTGCAGTTGTCCATGTAATTACAGTGTTGACATGCTGTGAAAAAATAGAGATCCCTCACATTTATGTCCTACTATACACACATTGTATTTAAAAATATCCCCAGTTTTCTGATACTTTCAACTTACTACTTAATGTGTACTTACTATGTCTTAGTATATTACAAATTCCAAAATTCTGTCTTCTGCTTCTAAATTGCCTAATATTTGACCTATCCTAAAAGTTGTATTGAAAATCAGGACTTTTTCATATTTTGAATATATATTTTGGATATATATTTTACACTAGAGCCTCCTCACAAACTCCAATAAGAAACAGTCTTTGAAATTATAATTGAAATTATGTTATGTGCATGTACACATATGGCATAGTAAATCCCACAATTATGTATAATTATAGTGCACCAATAAAAAAAGAAATACATTGCAATTGATTGTTCAGTAAATGACCACCACCAATCTCTCTTTCTTTTCTTTTTTTCATCATTTGCAATAAGTACTTGGTCATATTTTGCTTTGTGCTTTTACAATGCAGTACATAATTTTACTTCGTGACAATACTCAGGGTATTAGATATTATAAGAGTATCAGTTTTTTCCTGATGTTTTGTGTGGTTGCAAACAATAATACTAGTAATAGTCATCAAATAAAATCATTATCAAATTACCAAGATCATATTTATATATATTTTTTTATTTTTATATTTGCTCTTTTCTCTGTTACTGGTAAAGTGGGTATATTAATCCTAAATAGCCTTGCACCCAAATTTTCTTAAGGCCCATCTATCTAATATTGACCTCAAAGACATGATATTTAGTAGTAACAACATAAATATATATGGCATTGAAATAAGCTATGGCTTAGAGGTGTCCAAATTAGTCAATTGTGTAATTTTAAATAATTTGCTAATTTACTTTAAATGGTCATATTATTGGCCTATAGTTCTTTATTTCTTTAAAATCTGTAGAATGTGTCATAATATCTCTTCTTTAATTTTTGATGTGTAAGTAATCTACACCAATAACCTGAATGTCTATATACATATAGACTTTTTACACGAGTTTTAACCTATGGTTTTGTGATTATCTTGCAGAACTCACCTGCACCCCAAAATTTAGTACAAATGTCAAGAATAATGATGGCACACTTGCACTACAAGTTTTAAAAAAATCAACTTCTCATAATACCACTTTTGGGGGGAAATCAGGATAGTTGCAAGTTGGGCATAAGAGAAGAGAGAAAGAATAGAGATCATTTGTTGTGGTTTTATTTGTCTGTTTGTTTTGTTTTGCTTTTTTTCCTGGCAGTCAGGTGAGGAAGGCAAAGGTTTTTATTCAAAGCTCAGGATTTCATGGTGTAAATTTCCTGTAGGCATGAAAGGAGGGTACCCTGGGCTTCCTTATCTCACCCAGGTATGGGGCAGATGAGGAGGTGGAGGGGTGAAACTGGAGAGGGTCAAAAAGCAAATACCAAAAATGGAGTCAGTCTAGTAAGAATAATTACATCTTTTTACCTATAGAATAATGCGAGTAAAAAAAGACTTGCTTCAACTTTAATCTTATTTTTATTTAAAAATGTTTTCAACTTTAGTCTTGTCCCTTGCAATTCTTACTTTTCAAAGAGAATCATGTGAAAATGAAGAATGAAATGTATTTTTGTTTGGTTTTTATTTTCATTTTGAAAGAGAGTTCTTTCGGACTCTTAGGTTCCTGTTTTGCTCCTTGATAAGCATTCTGATAGTGGAAATTCATTTTGATATTGCTTTAAGATAATTGAGCTCTAAGGGAGGTGAAATTTGTCTGAATAATAACCCCAGTTTAGGCCACATTATTCCCCCTTCATCACTAAGAGAGTAACCCGTTTTTATCTGTATTTATGGCAATCACATGTCATGGTGATTCATTTAAAAATGTGACTAGATTTTGACAATTAATCAGATGATTGTCCTATCAATGGGGCATCAAGGAGACAGATTGCTTTCGGTTATAATTAAACAGATAATTGCAATTGACAAAGAATTTGTAGAGAAGGTGATCTGAAAGACTTATATTTTCATCCAAATTTTATTTAGAAAGAAGTTGAGGCTAAAAGAGGGTAAGTATGTTTTTGGAAATTGCTCAGCAAGGAAGAGACAAAGCTAACATGCAAACCATGATTAGCCTGACTCCCAAGTCCATAATCTACTAGGGAAATGGCAGAGAACAGTGACAAGGGACTAAGGCAGGGCAATTTGGAAGGCGAGACACTGCTATAACTGAGTGGGAAGTGGTCTTTAAATATGGCAGTGTTCACTGACTACATTTAAACAAGAAAAAACATCAGTGGCATGATACTGGAAAACAGTAGATAACCTGATCTGAAGGAATTAGTGAATAATAAGATAAAGACTTATGGGCAGAAACTGTAAAATTACCTTGCAAAAATATGTAGTTATGAAATCTGGAAATTTTGTGCAGAAGCCTAGTCAATTTGAAAGAGGGGTCATGCTTCTTAGTAAGGAGAATACTTATTAATCTGAGCACATAGGGAAAGCAGGGAATTCAGAGACTGAGCAAAGTGGAAACAAAATAACAAACAAACAAAAAAACCTGACAAACCAACAAACAGAAAACAGGAAGAAGAAATAATTTGGACGAAGTCTGAGAATGGATTGAGGGGTTGTGGTAAAGCATACACTGGGGGGAAAATACAGGCATGATAAATGTAGGAAGCCAGTGTCCCAAGTGAATTTTTTAGAACATAAATAACAATGAAATACCATGAAGCTTTGGGTTTACTCTGATTTTCTTGGCTCTGAAAATAATGGAAAGGATACTTTTTCTTTAAATTGAGAAAGCTACTATCCAAGTCTGACCAAGGTCAAAGTCATTAGTCTAGTTGAAGCCCTAGGTGAAAGGATCAAGAGGACTCAGCCCAGCAATGGTATCCAGGACGCGTGGGCACCTAGAAAAGAATTAATTGGTGACCCAGCACTAATTGGAGAGCAGCACAGCCAAGATCATTAGGCAGTTGATTTTCTAAAATGTGTCTATGCCTTCCAATTAACATTTCAAAATCTTTAGTCTTAAGATTGGTTTCCTGTTGTTCAGAAATGAATGAAGCAAAATCTTTGGTACAACTTTGGAGAATGATTATAATTTACTAATGTAAGCAGGTATTTTAGTTTAACATAGCTACAGCTTAAATACATGCATTGAAAAAGCTTATTCCAGTCAACTACTAAGTGTCTAGGCTAATAATTTGCAGAATAAATATTGTCATAATGTAAACCTTATACCATAACATCATATGTTAGATTGATATTTTTCTTCTGCATAAATATTTGACTCAATTTGTTTTAGTCAAAGGTAGAGTGAGTTTATCATTATGTGTATGAACCATGAAATCTTATTTGACGCTGTGAACTTTTAATTTATACTGAATCAACAAATGTTTATGTATGTGTGTGTGTTTACTTTATGTGTATATTTGTGTGAACATCCATTCATACCTCTGCCTGAAATGTATAGGTGTGGAAGGTTGATAACTTCTCAATAATATTCACTTAAAAGAATAAAGAATATTCCATTTACCTTAGTGGTTCATAAACTCAGTTGAGCACAGAATGCTATATGAAACCTCAAATTATCATCAAACAGCAAAATAATTTTTTCAGTAACATAATTATTTAGTCAAGTCTTTGGATCAACCAGATCAAATAGTTTAGAGGAAATGTCAGAAAGTTAGGAAGATCTTTGTTTAATTTAAGTAAAAATTATTGAATGCTTACTATATTCCAGGCTGTGCAGTAGGCTGTATTCCAGACTGTGAGCTAATTTAAACAAGCAAGCAAGCAAACAAGCAAATAAACAAATGAAAGATTTCTTTCATCACAGAATTCCCAGCCCAGAATGAGAGACAGGAACATAAATAACTGCACTCTAATAAAATGTGTTCAATATCCTATATTATCCTAATCACTTGAATTAAGTACTATAGAATTATAAAGGATGGATAGAGACATTCAATCTATGGAGAAGAGCCAGTGGGTTTTGGCAAGATCTTCAAAGAAGAGCTGATATTTAAACTGGCCCTTGAAAAATCATTAGACCTCTGCCCAGCTATGCGTGGAGCATGTGGAAAAAGAAGGTAATGCATTTGCAAAGTACATAATGTGGTCATTTTAGGGATAAGCAAAGTTGCCAGATTGTTCTTAAAGTCCTGACACTGATTCTGACTTTGGCATGTTGCCAGGTCTAGATAAGCTTATCAGTGCTTCAGAGTCATCCATAGATCGTCCATAATTTTAAAAAATTTTCCTATAGGGAAGTATGATCCTTACTTCACATCTGGAGAAAGTGAAGCGAAGAGAAGATAAGTGACTTTTCTAATTGACATCACAAAACCAAGCAGCCACACAGGACACATGGGCAGTGATTCCTAAGTCCCAATCCAGTAATTCATCTGGTGGACCACACATCTCTTAACTGGAGTTTGCAGTTTGTTGTAAAATAAATGAGAGGATGAGCAATTTTTTTGAGAGCAGTATAGTCAGATCATTGTAGGGTGACTTAGTTATCAGTGTTATTTTATAAATACCAAGTACATATTTTTATGGTTTGGATTGTTATGGTGTTCCCCAAAAACTCACTTGTGATACAAAGCACGGAGGTTCAGAAAGAAAAGATTGGGTTATGAGAATCTTAACCCAATCAGTGAATTAAGCACCTGATGGGATTAACTGGGTGGTAACTGATGGCAGGTGGGGGATGGCTGGAGGAAGTGGGGCATTGGGGGCATGACTTTCCAGCATATATTTGTATATGGCAAGTGGAAATCTCTCTCTCTCTCTCTCTCTCTCTCTCTCTCTCTCTCTCTCTCTCTCTCT
>JAJEJO010050027.1:1757820-1876648 GCA_020662805.1 Glaucomys volans | reverse complement strand
TCTCTCTCTCTCTCTCTCTCTCTCTCTCTCTCTCTCTCTCTCTCTCTTTGCTCTCTGATCATCATTTGAGCTGCTTCCTTCTGCCACACTCTTCCGTCATGATGCTCAGCCTCACCTGGAGCCCTGAGAAATAGAGCTGGTCTTCTAGAGACTGAGACCTCTGAAATCATGAGCCTGTAAAAACTCCTCTATAATTGCTCTCCTTGGTTCCTTTAGTCACAGTGGCCAAAAAGATGGCTAAAACACATATAATTAGTATCTATTGTTCATGTATTTGTGAATTACTCAAAACTCACTTAGTAAATGTAGCCTAGTCTAAAATGGACAGGATGAAAAATAAATATTTATTGAAGTCTTCTCATGGGATAAAGCATGTGTTGGATCCTTTGCACAATTTTCTAATGTAATGAAAAATAAATCTTTGATATAGGGATAATGATTTTATTCTTCTTTTATGGATGAGAAATCTGAGAATCAAAGAGGTAAAGCAATCTGTACAAGGTTACGTATGCAATACTACATTTGTCTGATTTTGAAGTCCATGTCCTTTTGCTGAAGCACAATACTATCATCATAATTGTTTGAGCTAAGTAACATATTTTAAGTACTCCTATGTTCTTAAAGTCTAAAGTACTTCCTACTCTTTGCCTGACATTTAGCCCTGGAATGCTTCAAGGTTTAGAAGTGATAAAAATGTTTGGATGATGATGATGATGAAGAAGAAGGGGGAGGAGGAGGAGGAGGAGGAGGAGGAGGAGGAGAAGAGGAGGTGGCGGCAGCGGCAGAAGAAGAAGAAGAAAAGATAGAAAGAAAGAAAGAAAGAAAGAAAGAAAGAAAGAAAGAAAGAAAGAAAGAGAGAGAGAGAGAGAGAGAGAGAGAGAAAGAAACCAGTAATTATTCATTGTTTATATTGTGGTAGATGGTCTTCTAATCATTTGGTATGCATTAACCAATTTCATTCTCACACCATTCCAACAGACTAAATACCATTATTGTTCCCAGTTTAAATGTGGATTTATTACAAGGAAAGGTCAAATAATTTGCCCAAGTTCACTTGGTTAGTAAGTGCCGTGAAACTCAAGCATCTGGTTGTCTGTCTGTACAATTTGTTATTTTCTGGTGGCACTTCTAGAAGAAACAAATTACATTGCCTTGGTAGTGTTCGCATCAGCCCATTTTGCTGCCGCCCCCACACCACTGTACAACTCAGATTGTCAGCCCATGAACTTCCTAGTCAGTCATTGGTCCAGATCATTAGTCTGCAAAGCTCCTTATCAGCAATTGGCCCAATCATTGTTAGCCTGCGAAATTCAAACCACTTATGAGAAGCTCCCTGGCCATTTTCTCTCTCTCTCTCTCTCTCTCTCTCTCTCTCTCTTTCTCTCTCACTCACTCTCACTCTCGCTCACTCTCTCATTCTTTCTCTCACTCTCTTCTCTCTCACTCATTCTCTCTCTCTCTCTCTCTAATGCTGTGAACAGACACTCTGCCTCTTCACTTAATAAAATCTCTTGCGTGAGTTCCCACATCCGGAGTGGTTTTCTGGGTGCTTTCAGGTAGTCTAATATGTGTCTGGAACTTGGCCAGTGAATTTATCCATATACTTCATTTAATTGCTAGAAAAGCATGGTACTTAGTCAAAACAGTACAATGATTAAGAGAGAAAGATCTGGAGTTGACAGGAAACACTCAGCATGTATGTGTATTATTAATCTATCATCCTGTTTTATGTATTCAAGACAACATCCTGAAATTCAGAGAAACAGCTTGCAGGAAGTCACGTGGCTAATATGCATTATAGTCATGATTCACTATTATTTACCCATAATTTTTAAAAATAAATTTTGTAATGTACATTTGAGGTTTGTAACAAGATGTTATGAGATACACATCGATACTAAGTTACTATAGTGACGAATATTAACATATCAGGTCACATTTTTATTTTGTTGACAAAAGCAGCTAAAATCTTCTTATTTACAAAAGTCCCTAATAAAAATTTTATTAATTATTAGTCCTGATGTCACATATTAGATCTCTAAACTTGTTCATCCAACATATCAGTCACTTTGTATTCTTTGACATGTATCTCCCGATCTTCCCCTTGCCCCTAACCCTGGTGATCTCTGTTTTATTCTACCTGTATATTTGATCCAGTTTTGGTTAGCTTAAATTCCATATTTAAGTGAGATCTTGCAATATTTTCCTTTCTGTAGCTGACATTTTTCATTTATTTTAATGTCCTTCAGGTCCAACTGGGTTAGCACAAAGAGCAGTATCTCCTTTATAAGGCATAATATTACATGATAGGTATGTATGTATATCATACAACAGAAACATACATATATACATAATTTATGTATTTTCCACATTTTATTTATTCATTCATCTGTTAATGGACACATAGGGTATTTTGAGTATTTCCATATTTTGGCAATTGTGAATACCGCTGCAATGAGTATAGGAGTGCAGGCATCTTTATGACATATTGATAAACCCAGAAGAGACTCATATAGTGGTTCTATTTTTAATTTATTTAGGAACTTCTATGCCATTTTCCAAAATAGCTGCTAGGGTTCTTAATTCTCTATATTCTCAACAACAATTGTTACCTAGTGTCTTTTTGGTAATAGCCATCCCAATGAGCAAGGGGAAATATCTCATGGTTATTTACACATAAGCTTCACACCTGTGGTTATGGCTCCCCAAATAAAGTGAAAATTAGGCAGATGTTATTTCTTCTTATTAAATGTAAAGGGAGGTGTTAAAATAGGTGTTAAAGTAGGTGTGAAAATAGGGGAAAAATAGACCATCAAAAGAAAAGACTGTATTTCACATTGTATAGATGGAAGAATAATGTTCTTTTGATCAGAATAAAAGTTCTTACACACAAAGGCTAAATTGTGATATTTATTCTATCATAGTAATTCACTTATAGGGACTCAAAGTAGATTTAAGATGCTTAAGTGATCACTGAAGGAAAGAGTTAATTAATGGATGGATGAACATGGATGAACAGAGAGATGATAGCAGAATCCTGCAAGTTGAAATTAGAAATGTGGTTCAAGTTGTTACAGAACCCAAGACTCATCAAAAAGATGAGAAAAGGAGCAGGAATGTCCTTTCCTATTATGCCTTTATATATATATAAAATAATTCAGCTAACAGAAATATCTGCTATAGAAAAAAATTAATAAGGAAAAACAAAGATCAAAGAGAACCAAAATTTTTCTACTTCAAGTATCATTTCCCCTGCCTAACCTATACTTACATATAGATTTATTGAAATCATGCAATGATTGAAAAGATTTATTGAAATCATACAATTGGGCATTGTAGCTAAAAATGTCTGTTTTATCATGCCATCACATACCATTGTATAATCAAATTAAGTGTCTCAGCAATTCAGGGGAAATTTTTATCTTTATTTATTATATTAAAATAAATGAAGTGAATGATACTGTGTGTAGAATTCTTTCAAATAGTAGGGTTTTTGTTTGTTTGTTTTTTTGGTATTGGGGATTGAACCCAGGGCCTTGTGCTTGTGAGGCAAGCCCTCTACCAATTGAGCTATATCCCCGAAACCTAATAGTAGTTTTTAATCTTTAATTTTTCTTTGGTCTTTTTGATTTACCTACTTTATCTCATCTTTTGCTTTTTTCTCCATCTTTTTGTCTTATCCTTTTCTGTGTATTCCCTGGTATGCAAAATGACTATGCTGGGGCTCATTGGGGGTCTGGCTGATTTACAAGAATTATTTAGAAATATGCAACTTATTTTGGAGATATGGGTTCTTTTCACTTTCTGGTTGGTTATTTATGACTGGAGAAATAATAACAATATGCTTTTGAATCTGTTTAGAAAAACTTTTATTTTTCTGTTAATTTTTTAACAGCTTAAATTAAAATCTTAAGGAGATGAAGAACTAAAATTAATTTATAAACATAAATAAGTAAAGCACTAGAATTTTTATTAACACTTTTTATTAACACTAGAATTTCTTATTTTTTAAATCTAAGTATGTTTCTTTCCTTTTGATAGTGTAAGAATGCTATTCTTAATATATACTATGTTCTCATCTCTGCAATAGCTAGAGAGAGATTAATTTGTTTCTAAGAACTCTGCTTATATATCTGTAAATAGATTGAGTAGTAGATGCCTGGAAATTTTTCAGAAATTTTCTTTATAATAGAAGAAGAATATGCACACTCTTTTATTTGTCAGGTATATGAGGCTGACTGATAAATCAACACATTGGAGAAAATTTAAATACTTTCGGAAATTGAATAGTGCAATTTTTGTTATTCATTTCAAGATAACATATAATCAACATGTGCCACTGAGGTACTTTTTCCAAAATGACTTCTTGCTAAGTAAACTAAAGGGAAAAAGACCCTGTGAAATATTAAACCTGTGTTCCTAACCACTCTGTTCAATATTGCCAGATATCAGGGAGGATGCTTGACAATATTTATATTGCTATATTAGATAGCACAGTTTTTTTCTATTTTAAGAAATGAATCATTTTTCATTACTTTTTAGATGTGAATTGTCTTTCAATTCCTATTTGTTTCTTCAACAGGAAATATCTTTAATAGGCATTTCAGTCCAGTGAATTGCTTCTGTAATATGGAAATCTAGCAATCCAAACGCATCATTCTTTCATGTTGCAGGTGCTACTAGGAAGAAAGATTCACTTAGATGTTCTTTAAATTAAAATTTAAATTAAATTAGTTAGCATTCTACAGAGACAATTCAGTTTCTTCTGATTGCCAACTTGTTAATTTTAGCAATTTCCAATAGCCAATTAGTTCTGCACTTTCACTATTTTTACTTTGGCAAACAGAAAAGGAACTAGGAAATGCTGGTCTATCTTTTAATTAAACTTGCCTGTGACACAAGAACTCATAAGTACTCTAGACCTCACCAGAAAGTTTTAGCATCCAGCTATATTAATCTACTATTTGGTTTCCATTTATGTTTTGCAAAAGTAAATAATCTCTTTGAAATAATTGTTACTTTATTTTATTGAGATTTATCTGAGTCTATTAATCCTTGTAGAGAACCAAACTAATATTCCCAAATCTAGGATTTGCTTCTGACTCTGTTCCTCATTGATTAACACGATCTTGAGTAAATGGCTTCTTTCTTTGGTTTCAATTTCCTCATTCACAAATTCAATAAAACTTCAATTTTTAAAGCAGCTGAGAGCAAGGCACTGAGCAGGCATTGATCATCATATGATGATGAACAAGATACAGCCTGTGTCCTGCAGCAGTTCAGCTTGATAAAATGATGCTCAGTGTTTCAGTAAACTCTGCTGTTGTGTGGGCACATAGAAGCATCCTTTAGTGCCAGGGTAGAGCTTAGTGGTAGAGTACTGGTCGAGTGAAGCTCTGTGTTCAATCCCCAGCACAATGGGAAAAAAAAATCATTTTTAGTGAAATGAAATGCAAAAAAGAGTATGAAATTTATAGAATGTTTTTCTTTCTTTTTCTGAGTATTAAAATAACCTTACATATTTGAAGTATTTTGGGGCATAAATTGTTCATATGTTTGGAGAAATGATTGTGCCAATCATTTCTCCAAACTGTTTGTTTTTGGCTTCCTCATCTTGTTTCTGACGTGGTGTCTTCTAGGAGGGTGTCCATCTTTATACTTATCGTACTTGCTGTTGGTATTATTACCTTGAAGTCTACGGGAACTAAAGGGTTTAACTGAAACCATTTATTGTCCCTGAAAGAAGGTTTTTAAAAATCTTTCCTAGCATTATTTGAAATTACAGAAGAAATTCTAAGCATCTGCCCCATTATGTTAAATACTTACAGAGAGTCCATTGGAATGATCATTCAGCACCTGTATCACTGTCTTTTCATAATCAAAGTATGAAGCAGTCACCATAGCAGTTATAATTTGCATCATGACTTAATAGCAATGGTTATAAAGGATGATATTTGAGTATTTTGAATTTCACTAGCCAATGATTGCAGGACCTAGACACAATTGTGTCAGTAGCCACTTTCATTCTGAGACAGAAGTGCTAAGTCAGTTTGACTGAGCTGGCTTTTATTTTTGCATGCAGGTGGTATCTGCTGAAAAAAAATACTTTTTAAACAGAGCTTTTGTTCTGAGCCTGTTCTAATAATCTCCTTTTCATTAGCTCTTTTTGTTAATGATCAGTTATACATCTCCCATCAATTTCTACTACATTTAAAAAAAAACACACATAGTGTTTTTCCAAGCCTTTACTAAGATCAAAGATAAAATTCAGAGAAATACACAATAGCTAATGTGATAAAATGTATAGTTACGACAATTATTGAGAATTTTACATGAAGTGTTCCTTCTTGACTTTACAGAACTTTGTATTTTATAGTTTGAACAGGGAGATTACTAGGAAATCAAGGCCATCAAATTCATCTCTCCAATATTTCAATATACATGACTCAGTGGAAGGATTGGGGGAAAGGAAATGAGGAAAAGAAATTTTAAATAAAAGAAAATACATACTATCACTTTAGTACACTTTAGTGTCAAAAATATTTACACTGTTTTCAGGTAATTGGAGCATGGAATTCTTTCCCATAAGCCAATTTTTGCTTCAGGAAAAAAAATGTATATACTATACCTATTTGGGAGACTACCTTCCTGAATTTGATGTATTTGTACATAAAGATTATGATACTCTGCTCTGTCATTTATAAATGAACTTAGAAGGAGCATACACAGTTGCTATCAATTGACATGAATTGTGGACATTAAAAACATGGATATTAGAATTCAATAAACATTTATGTGAAGAAATTCTTATTATAATTGCTACATTGTCACATGTTATGTAGTTTGGGATGGCATTTGGTTTCTTTCATATTCAATAACCATTAAAATTCTCAAAATAACACTCTGTGTATTATATAAAAATTAAGGAATATTTGTGCAATGTTTAACACAGTAAAACAGAGTAAGGGCCAAATAAGTGCCAATATTTGTCATTATTCCATTTGAGTGTATATGTTCACATCAAATTCTAGAACTCTGGTTTTGCTTATATTGTAACTTTTTTTTGTAATTCATTGATTATTCTTCTTAGCAAACTTATGAACATTTGGCTTACTTGGATTCTGACATGGAAATTGTTGCTGTTGCTCTTCTGAAATTTCAGAAACAGTAATTCCCTGTGCAAATACTGCTGAAAAGCCCTCAGATTTCATGTCCTTTAGTTTATGTCCTAGAAAATTAAAACTATTATATTGCACTGATATATATATATGATATATACAATATATACACATTTCCCCCCAGCAGATTTTGCTCAGTTTGATTCTTCTCTTTATACTTGCAAAGATGAGAAGACTTGAAAAAGAGCAGCATTCTAAATTTTACTTCAAACACTTAGAAAAGTACTTCTTTTCACTCACCATAAAAGATCCACTCTAGTGAATAAGTTCATATAATTTATTAAAAACATATTAGGGGAGATAGAGAACATTGTCCATAATAAAAAATATTTAATTAATCCATAATAGGTATTTCTATTCTGACCAAAGTCTTTATAGCCACCATCCTGTGGATCTTACTGATCAACATCCTTAAATATCCAAAATCACTTCCTTTTGAAATATAATTCAAGTCCAGCCTTGAGTCAAATTTGTCCTTAGAGAACTTCTTAAAACTTCTTTGCAATAACCTTGCTTTTCCACTTCTGGGGATTCCAGCATCAACTGCTGAAGAGATAAACTTTTCTCCACATCTTATGTTAGTTCCAGTAATATTTTTTTCTACAAATGAAGAAGGTGCAGGTTCTATTTTTGAGATATTTTTAATTTTGTTGGGATGATAGGCTTATAAGTAAACACTTATGATGAAAGTTAGTTTTCTGAAAGGTAAACACACAACCGACAGAGCTCACTCAGCACAAGAATATGGACTCTTAACGTTATTGTGAGGAAAAGCGGCTTTAATAATGACCCATCCTGATCTTAACCTGAAGGATTTGTTGGTAAGGAAGAGGGCAGGGGAAGACAAAACAACAACAAGGACAACAACAACAACAACAAAAAAAACAGCTTGAAGAAGGATTCCCCATCTCCCAAGGTAGGTAACTTGTGGGTGATCCTTTAGATAGTTTGAGGTGAATATGGAGACACAAGTGCATGTGTCAGAGTCACCTTGGGGCTGGACATATTGAGTTGTTATTAGCTGCATGATCATTGAAGCTGGGAAGATAAGTCCATAAAATGCATAGGTACAGAATTTGACGAAGCAGTGATTGAGGGACACTCTTCATCTAGGGTGTCAGACTGAAATATCTAGGGGATTTTTAAGAGCTTGGTTGCTATTCCATGACTATTCCTACATCCTGCTTCAGGAAAAGGATGTATGTCTAATAATGATGATCACTTCTGTTGGAACCTAACGTACAAAAAGATGGAAGAATTCCAGTGGAATTTAACAGAAATGAAATCCCAGGCAGACTTCCATTACAAATGTAGTGTGTGATAGACATTTTCTAATATTTTATCTTTCTCTAGTTTCCTTACTTGTCACATGCAAATGTGATTATTGTCTTCTTTCAAGAAGTGTTATGTAGATGAAATAAGTTAATTTATGTAAAAAACTTGGAATAGTGTCTGTGTTTACAAGTACTACATAATATTTTCATTACCTGGATGAAGAGTGATATCAACATTGGACAAAACAATTTATACCATTAGGCTAAGAGCAAAGAATGAGTAAAGGGAAAGTTTACATGAGCATAACAAGGGGAGAGAGGGTGTAAAAATTTCTCAATAAGAAGGAGAAGCCCAGAAAAGATATTTGAAAGATAAGGTCACTTCATAGTAGGTGTCTCAAATTAATTGCTTAGAAGGATTTGTCTGAACATAGGGCAATATTCATTACTTAGTTCCTAGTGGTGCTATTTACTTTTCATTCAAGGCTATTTCAAGGGCATTTCCTGCTTGATGGACATGAAAAAGTAAGTGATTTGTAGGTGGATACGTTCTAACCCCATAGATACATTGGATGATAAATATTTATCTTAAATAAAAGATAGAACTCCATGGCAAGGAGCTATTCCTTATCCAGTAAGTTGAGTATGCCCCATAGAAAGTTTGTAGGTGACACAATTTCCCTTGAGGTTTCAGATTCCTTTTTGTCCAAGCATGAATAAACTTCATTTATTCAAAATCTTTCAATTCTGTTCTTCCTACTGTGATTTACAATGAGCTGATCCCATAGCTCAGCTGGGTGGCATATATCAAAGCAAGAAAAATATGACTTAAGCACAGATTTAAAACTACACTGGAGCAACTCTTAGGTTCCAAAGTAAGAGTCAACTTCTAAATCTTCAAAGATCAACAAATAAAAGGTTTTAGAATCAAAAAGTAATCAGAGAGAATCATTATCTTTCCTAACTAAAATTAAAATTGTCCTGCCATTTTAGCTTCTTAATGCTGATGATCAAATGTGATTCTCTCCTGGGTAAAGTCATTTTTGTCCTTATAAAAGTTGGAATTCCTGGCAGAATAGTTTTTATGAGTTTGCTCTTAGTTAAAGGACAGTTTAATGTTGGATTTTTATTCTGAAGGAGAAAAATCATATAAATTCATCTAACACGATATTTTATCATTCCTCTTGGCCATCTTAAAATAGTAAGTTACTAGGTTGCATTTTTTCAGAAGTTAAGCCTTATGATACCAATAATAAATGAAAGCATATTATTTCAGTAAATTTATATTCAAAAATAAACAAGTTAGCATAAAATTGATTTTTACAATTCTTAGATTAATAGTGTTGGGAAAAGTAGCCTATATCTATGTTTGGTTTTATTTCTATTTACTCATTTGAGAAAACCTGAGTGGCATCTACACATCAAGAATACTGGAGTAAAACAGGTAGGTGGGTTTCCTACATATCACTTGTATAACCTTAGAGCACTATCTGTGGAAGTCTTCATCACCATTGACTTAATCTCAAAGAAAAAGAAAACATTGTTTTCAGAGTTAAAAGGAAAATAATCTACATTTTTCTTTTTGGAATGTTGTGAATTCCACGCACATATTAGGTTCCTTGTCAATGTTTCGTCTATCATTCTTATCTCTCTCCATCTCCTTTCTCTCTCTCTCTCTCTCTCTCTCTCTCTCTCTCTCTCACACACACACACACACACACACTCACACCCCACATATGCATACTCAATCCATAACCTTGAAGGAATTATTGAAAAAGATATGAGTCTTTTGCTTCAGAGAAAAGAGATCTCAACTAATCTGTATTGTGCTATTTTCTAAGTATTGGAAGTATCTGGAAATTCCTGGAATAAAATTTGCTGTTCTGAAGAGACACCAAAGTCTAAATGTATAAAAATTCTTAAACACAAAAGACTACTAGTTACTAAAGTACATGAAATTTGATATATTCAGGAGATTCTTTTTTTATTTGTTTGTTTCCCATTTAATTTTAGGCTTGTTTCTAAGTGTTGGGCAGCTCTTCAATAGCTTTGAAGTTTTGGTTAACTCTGTTGTGAGATCAGCATTCAAGATTTCTTCAAGTGGTTTGAACATCAATTGGGAAATGGTATTGATGAGTTGTGTTTGTCAGCAGACATTTTTCCTCCTTTCTCTATAGCTACTGACTTGCTCTTAATGAAATATGAAGTATTAGAGTTTGTGAAGTAGAAAAACGGCACATGAAACATTCCTATAGATTATGTCCTTAATATAGTTTGGATGTGAGGTGTCCCCCAAAATCTCACATGTGAGACAATGCAAAGTTTGGAGGAGAAATGACTGGGCTATAACCTTAAGCTAATCAGTGAATCAATGTCAGATGGGATTAACTGAATGGTAACTGGAGGCAGGTGGGGTTGTGGCTGGAGAAAGTGGTTCATTAGGGGCCTGGCTATGGCGTATATATTTTGTATCTGGAGAGTGGAGTCTCTCTCTCTCTGCTTCCTGATCATCATATGAGCTGCTTCCCTCTGCCATACTCTTCTGCCCTGTTCTGCCTAATCTGGAGCCCCAAGGAATGGAGTTGACTGAGACCTCTGAAACTATAAGCACTTAAATAAACTTTTTGTCATCCACAATTGTCCTGGTCAAATCTTTTGGTTTCAGTGGTGAAAAAGCTGATTAAAACAGCCCCAAATGATGTTTGATATTATTAGGATCTCAATAATTGTTCAAGAGTTATGATTATTTAAGGATAAGAACAAATATCTCTATAAGTTAACAAAAAATTTTTTGATTTTTGTTTTCAATGAATTAATTCCACACAAAAATTTAGGATCATTTCACTATTTATTGATAACAGCAAGCTCCAAAATTATTTTTTAAAGAGGATCAGTGAATTCATAATATTGAATATCAATTTAGTAGTTTGATTCTCTATGTGGACATGAAGTAAATAAAAAGGATTAAATGAGTAAAATAATTGATGAAGGAGCTTTATAGACTCAAACCTTAGGTATCAGATCCTCTCCAAGTTTGTGTCTTACATTACAGACTTTCATGTAATACCCTATGCTTATGGAGAAAAGAAAGCAACTGGAGTAGATTTGTTTCAGTTAATTTGTTAGGTCTTTTTATTGGTAATGGTGAGAGAAATTAGAGTCTTAGTGAATTAAAGTAAAGCTTCCCTTTGTAAAGCCATTGAAAAATCATTAAAGAGGGTTTAAAAAGTAAAAGAAAGCTGGTTTGCTCATTCAGTTCCAAACAGTGGAGAAGACAAATGGAAGAGTTTATTTTAAATTTGAAGCTTTATCAAATACCTTTCTTTGAGTGACAGTAATGTAAATAAAACCTTAAGCTGGTGTCATAATGGATCACTCTTGTGCTAGTTATTCCCTAGGCAGGACTTCAACCATGTTATTTGCATTTAGTCTTTGCTAACAGTTCTGCTTATATTCTTGTCAGAGTTTTACTGCCTTCTGCAAAGAAAGGGGGTGTCTGTATTCCCAACTTTCTAGAACATAATAAAAGAGCAAACACTTCTGCACAAAGCCTCTTTGAGCTACTTAACTTACTTTTTGACAGAAAGAGAATGGTACTGAGCACTCGACAAACAACAAGAGCAACTTTTCATACCATCAATGCTACTGTGCATTTATTCATTACTGAAAGTACCATCACTATGAATATAGGAAGATCTTAACCATTTTTCCTTATAGACCTAGTCTGGCCTAACAACACAATATCTTTAAAAGACAGTGTTCAAATTCTTAAGGAGAAATTTTAAAAGTTTTTATTTTAGATAGAAAATAGTCAAAGATATCAATCAAAATCCAAGTAGGAATAAAACTTGATCCTTTAACTGCCTCATAACTCTCTTTATCACTATATATACCCACTCATTCTCCAAATGTTACAAAAGACAAGAACATCTTTATTTAAAGAGATTTTCTTTAATAATACTGCAAATTAAAAGAAAAAATATATAGGCAGTTCATGAAATCACTAGATTGACAAGCAGTCTAGAATGATCATTCATATAATGTACTCTATTAATTGCTAAACTGAACATTGTGAATGGCGAGAATAATGAATTACTTTATATAATATATTTGAAATGAATAGCAGCAGAAAAAGTAGGTTTATGTTATAAAGATACATTACTATTTTTAATTTATAATAGTCTGTATTTTTTTTTTGCATTCCTGAGAATCTACTCATAGCCTTACATGTGCCAGGTAAGAGCTCTACCATTGAGCTACAATCCCTGCCATTTGTGTTGTTTCTAAAAATATATTTTATTGTGTATATTTATGACATATAGTACAATGTTAAAGGACACATATAAAAGGTCATTAAAGTGAAGCATACTAACATATCTGTCATCTCAGATACTCATTTTTTTCTTTTTTGTGACAGAGGAGCTAAATTCCCAAATGTAAAATTTTATTTCCTATAATCCTCATATTGTATATTAATTAGAATGACTTGATTTCTTCATCCTACATTATCTGAACTTTGTATCGTCTAACCTAAGCCTTCCCATTTCCTCCATCACCCCCAACTGAGAATATTCAGTGTTTCGTTCTCAATCCCTGTACATTTAAATTTTATTGTTTAGATTCCATTTATATGTGAGATAATGCAATATTTTTCTTTCTTTCCTATTTAGTATAACATCCTCCAGGCTCATCCATATTGTGGCAAAAGGTAATATCTCTTTTATTAGGGATGAAATTTTATCTGTATATCACAGTTTTCTTTATCCATTCTTCTGCAGAAGGACACTTAAGTTGTTTCCATTTTTTGGCTGTTGTGAATAATCTTGCAATGGGAGTGCAGATATCTTTGTGAGGTAGTGATTTCATGTCCTTTGGATTATGCCCAGAAGAGTGAGTGCTGGAGTAGATGGCAATTCCATCTTTTATTTCTTTAGAAACCTCCACACTGTTTTCCATAATGGTTGCCCTAAGCTTCATTCTAATCAAGATTGTACAGTTCCCTTTTTTCCAAATTCTTGCTGACATTTATCTCTTGATTCTTTGATAATAGCCATCCTATTAGGTGTGAGGTAGTATATCATAGCTGTTTTCATTTGTATTTGCCTGATAATAAATGATGTCAGTTGCCTTTCCAAATACTTGTTGAATTTTATGTCTTTTTTGGAGCACTTTTAATTCAGGTCTTTTGTCCATTTTAAAAAAACAGGTTATTTGTTTTTATTTGAGTTTCATATGCTCATGATAAACTTAGATATTAACCCCCATTATCAGATATTTATTTTGCAAATTTTTTTTCCAGTTTGAAGGTTTTCCTTTCATTTTGTTGTTTCCTTCCTTCCTTCCTTCCTTCCTTCCTTCCTTCCTTCCTTCCTTCCTTCCTTTCTTCCTTCCTTCCTTCCTCCCTTTCTTTTCTTTCTTTCTTTCTTTCTTTCTTTCTTTCTTTCTTTCTTTCTTTCTTTCTTTCTTTCTTTCTTTTCCTATAGGATGTTTTATATGTTTTGAGTAAGTTTTTCCCAAAATACACAGATCAAAGAATCAAAGGCAAAGTGGGGAGGAGGGACAGGAATGGTTGGTGGTAGTGAATGTTATTCTTCTCATCATTAAGCCAATCATCCATTACCTAGCTTTAGTTTCTAGTGCCTGCAACTTTGAGCTCTGCTGGTTCAGAGGTCTTGGTTAAAGGGACTGTTCCACCAGGGATAATGGTTAAGTTTTATTGAATTGTAAATCAAGACTGATACCTGGCTGCTTTAGGTTCCTTGTACTATGAAAACAACAGGCAAATAAGAATTTACTGTGGTGGCTTGGGGGGAGGGATTCCAAAAAGGAAACTGGTTGGCTGCCATATGATGGTGACAGGAAACATGGTGAGAAAAGGGAAGACTTTCTTCTGGACTTTCTATGGTACCTCTTAGCTGTTCCATGTCCTATAGCAAATGTTTATGAAAAGCTACTATTTAAAAAGAGAGAAAAAGAATTTTAAAAATTGATTAATTATTTTCTTTACCATGAAACTTGTTGGTTTATTGAAGTTCCATTTATTTAATTTGGCTTTTGTGGCCTGTGCTTTTGGTGTGCTATCCAAAAATTGACTACCAAAACTAATGTTCAGAGTGTTTCCCATCTGTTCTCTCTTAGGAGTTTTATAGTTTTTGGTTTTAAATTTAAGTCTTTTTTCCACTTTGACTTGATCCTTATGTATGGCATACACTAGGGGTCCAAGTCCATCCTTTTGCACATGCAGGGTGAGCCTTCTGCCATTGAGCTACATCCCTAGCTCTTTGGATTTTTCTTAACATAGGCACAATTGATCCTGATAAAACATAAATACATTGATTTCAATGTTGCTTAGAACCTTCCAGTGACTATCATTTTCATTCAGAGTAAAACCAAGTACTCACAAGAGCCTACAGAGTAGAAGGATCTGACTCTGCTATTTCTCTGGTTTCATCTCCTCTCAGTCTCTGCAAGTCATTTCTTGCTCAGACTCTGTGAATCTCCATATTGTTTCTCTCTCTCTTTTTTTTTAACTAATAAAAAAAATTGTACTTTTCTTAGAAGCATTTAGAATGTCAACAAAACAGCTGCAACTTTTTTTTTTTGCAATTAGAGTGATATTCAGTTAACAGAACAACAATTATAAGCTGCATCAGAGACAACTGAAGATGAAAAACTATCATCCCCATATATAACTAATTTGTGCTGTGCACCAACAAGAACCTGCTTTAAATTTCCATGCCAATTTACAACCCCCATACTGTACCAGGCAAGGTTAGTGGCTATTGAAAATACCACCAGGACAGGCTATCTAAAGACACATTCACTAGTATGTTAACTATACAAAAAAAGATGCTGTACAGTTTAAAAACAAATCTTACACAGCCTTACATTTCAATTTTTTCTTTAAAAGAGTGAATTGTGTATGGGGGGTTAAATGCTTTATAGATTAGAAAAAAAAAGTGGGCTAGAACCCACTTATTCATCATCATCATCTTCTTCTTCATCTTCATCTTCTTCAACTTCCTCCTCCTCCTCCTCTTCATCTTCCTCATCTTCCTCCTCTTCCTTCTTTTTCTTGCTTTTTTCAGTATTTATCCCCTTCCTGTTCCTATAGTACTTACCTTGCATTTACCTGGTAATGCACATCTCTTTGTATACTGTATTATAATTACTTGTGACCCTGCCCCTCTTCAAATATTGTATGCAATTTTTGGAGATGTAGATAATATATTTTCTATTTTGTATCTGGAAAAAGGCCCCATTGGTATCTCAATATTTAAATAAATTTGTGTCATATGAGGCAATAATTGTATATTAATGCATAATAAATGAAGTTTAGGACATTCAATTAATTGCGGGCACAGAATAGCATTATACTACAATTCATTTTAAATAGTTCTTTTAAAAAAATTAAATATATGCACTAATGTGTTTTTCCTCTAAGAATCTTTTGAAGTAAATCATTCAAATACACACAGGCTACTGCAATGGGCAACCAGTCCTTTGATCTTGAAAAATTACTTGACACTACTGGGCTGAGAATATATTAATATATATATAGTATGCCAGAACACTACCAAAAATAAGGCTTCTTTAATATATTTCTGCTTGGATGTTAGAGTCAGGCAATGTAATGAGCAGATACTTAATAAGCACTGTTGATACATTGTATATAAGCCTGGTATTGATCAGAGTGGCTAAAACTTAAGTTTGGGTTTGTTTTATTAGAGAACAGCAAAGCTCAAGTTTGTGAGTCTCTTCAAGTCATAGTTTCCGGCAGAATGTACTGCATGATGGTCCTCGCAAATGAATATCCTTTCAACTGAAAGGTGGATCCAGCTTCATCATATTGGTATGGGCTCAATTACTTAAATGCATGTTATTTTTGGCAAATATGTCTGTAGAAAATTTAATAAGTTAAAGTTTTTTTTTTGAATCCACACTTTTGAGAGACATATTGCAAAAATAGTCTCATGTAGTTTTTTTTTTTTTTCTTGTTAGCATTTCACTATGAGGATCCAAAAGAAAATAGCCAAAAAGAAATGTACCTCTAGTTTTTATTTTAAACATGTTATCTTTAATAGTGATAAGCACTTTAGGAAAATGAGGAGGCACTGGTTTTGAAATGTCTCTTGGAAACATCCCTTTCTTTGGATGTGTCTCTTCTGATGGTGACAGAGAAAGGAAGATCCCTGCCTCACATTTTGCAAACTTAGTTCTTATATGTAGGGAAGTCCTCTGTCCTACCAGAATTGGTGACCTAGCTGTAACTAGTTTGCAAACCATTACTTATAGTCAAATTTTCAAATTCTTACTGAACTGCATCAGTTTAACACAACATCTTGCAAAAATTATTTAAATTACAAAAGTTTCTGTTTTCTTAGATTTAAAACAGCTATAATAATAATAACAGTGCATCTGTCAAATCATTATGGTGAATATTAAGTGAAATGATGTATTTAATAGACATAGCATAATATCGGGTATAAATTAATGGATGGGTAATTTCATGTTTAAATCTTCTTCTCCAATTATTTTTCCCTCCTAATTCCCCTACCCTATCCCCAAGCATTTGCACTCAACTAGGGGACATATTTCCCCCTGGACCATTTGAAAATATCTGAACACAATATATATTTTTTAAATTTTTACAGACTTCATTTTGATTCATTGTACACAAATGGGGTACAAATTTTCATTTCTATGGTTGTTCATGATGTAGATTCATACCATTAATGTAATCATACATGCATATAGGGTAATGATGTCTGTCTCATTCCACCATTTTTCCTAGCCCTGCCCCCTCCCCCTCTCATTTCCCTCTACATAATCTAAAGGTCCTTCGTTCTTCTCTCATTCCCAACCCCCAACCCGATTATATGTCATCATTCACTTATCAGGGAAAACATTTATCTGAACACAATTTTTGTTGTCATCACTAAGAGAGAGCTACTGGCAACCAGCAAGTGTTAAGCACCTTATGATATAGTAGACAGCCACCTATGGCATGAATTATCTGGCCTCAAATACCATTAAGTCCAAATTCAAAATACCAACATGGCAGTGTTAAGAAACCCTGCGCTAATCTATGTCCTTTCCCAGTTTATTCATGGCATTCTTATTATTCTACTGGCACATGTTTTCTTATTCATTATTATATTTTTGTATTGTATTCCCTGTCCTCTCATAATAATGTTTAAGTAAAGGTTAAACCTTAAATTTTATTTTACATTTTGTATCTTTGAAATATTTCTCTGAAAAAATGATCCACACTGTTCAGACCCTGGTGTGCAGAATTATATTCCAGCATAGACCATGAGCATCCATGAACTTTATAGCTGAATGTGCTAGATGACAAGGGTTATTATCGCCAGATAACACAGTGGTTAGCAGCTGGTCAGTCAAGTAACTTCTTAGATCAAAGTGACCAAGCATGTTAACAGTGTGAGTGCTTGCTACCCAAAGGAGGAAGACTGCTTTGTTGCTGCCTACTACAGAAGGTTCCAGAGCTTGGGCCCTTACCTATGGTGAAATTAGTTGCATATATAGCCTTCATGTGGGCCCATAATGTTGCCCCATGGAACTTGAGGACAAGAGGAATTAGCATTAACATGCCAATTCATACTATTTGCTTAGCTCTAGGTAACAAAGTCCACCACATCTCTTTGTTTACTTTTGGCACCCAGAGAGTTGTGTCAAGTAGACTTCTAGTTGTCCTATGTGAGGTTGGACTTTTCTCCTTACAACGACAAAATGAGATAGATCATAAAGTTGCAAGTGTCCTGTTGTACCCAATTTGCATGATTCCTTTTCTTTTTGGCTTGTTCTTGTTTCTATTCTGACACTACAGTAGTTCATCATAGCATGCTTATTTCACCATCATCATTATACTCATCATCATTAACCATTATCATCTGGAGAGCCAAGATTCAGCATAGTTCTTGCTGACTTTAACACCATGCATGTCCTTCCCACAGTGTTAGGTACTGTTACTTGATTTTACGCTCATCCCTTTTAATTTGTATACAGAAACATTTTCTAATTTTTGAGTTGCTGCCAATTCTGTATTGTATTATAAAAGAGTCTTTAAATTTGTTTTTGGAAATGTATTCTGTAACTCTGCAGATATCTTAAAGTTTGTGTCTTATTAAATTTTTTATTGGTATATTATAAACTAGAAATTACATGAAATGTAGTGGTTCTCTGTATTTAGTAAAAATAAGATATTTGTATATATGTGTTTGTATATATCTGTGTATTCTTAGGTTTACAACTTTCATTAGCTCTAAATGTAAATTTGATATTATAGAGTCATTTTTGGAAAATTATGTAAATTTACTCGATGAATGCTTTTTGGAATATATCTCAGTATTACATTTTTCCATGAAGGCTCATCGCTATCCAGTCTGAGACTCTAGTCTCAGCCCCTCAGTCAGCAGGGTTACAAAGTTCTTTCATCTGTTGGCAAATCTCAGAAGACAAAAGGTGTCCCTCTCTCCAAGGATTGACCCTAACTTTCAAATCATGAGAATACCATACCTAAATAATTAGGTGTTTCAACTCTTTCCTGGAAGTTATTTTGTTAGCTGTGACCAAGATTTAATTTATCTCCATTTTTTCCCTTGTCTTCCCTCTTTTCATATTTATTTCAATTTAATGTAGTATAGAGTTAAACTATTTTTAAAACCTATCTTATTTTAATTAAAAGTTTTACTGTCCCTTTGAACATTCAATTGCACTAACAGTGATGTTTTATCACAAACTGAAAGACAGCAAAATTACCTACTTCCTGCGTGATATTTAAATTCTATTTATATTGCTCCATATAGCAAGCATGCCCCTAGACCTGTATCAGTGTTGGTGCTGTTCTCCAGGATAGAGCATACCTAAAGTCTTTCCAAGAACAGATGTTTTATACTGATCAGAAGAGAAACTTTTTTCTTAGGGGAGAATGAGCTATTTTTCAGCTTTTTGGGGGATAATTCTTGAGCAGTTATATCCTCCTATCAGAAATGCCACACTCAGCAGCATTTTCTTTGCTATAGTAGGTAGTACGATTTAAATAAATGCCATTTTTCAACCTTATAGCTAATTCTGAATCAAGAAGCATAAAATAAATGTTTTAAATAGTGGTCCTGTTGAAAATCAATATTTTCCAGTTTTTATGAGCACTGTATGTTACATAAATGAATAGAATAAATTTTGTATTACATATTTTTCAAGGACTCTTTAAGGAGCCACACATAGTGTAGAATTAGTTATGTCATCCTTTTTCCCTTATAATGTTTTAAAAAAAGACTTTTCAAATCTAGCTACACATATTCTAAAAATAATTTGTTTGCCATAAATAATAAAGAGAATAGTATAATTTTAGTTTGAACATGGAAAACAAGAAAATAGAACAGGGAAATAAATTTATAAATGCTACTCTCTGATTTTAGAACATCAGTGCTATATTTAATCCCTTTAAAATGTTCTACAAATGCATTATGTGGGATTATTTCTGAGTTTTGAAAGCTCTATTGAACTGCTGTAATTATCAAGAACATGGAGGACTAATGTTATAAAACCTGTTCTTTTTTATGCATTGAGTTATGTGCATTAGTTAGACTTCTGCATAAGTTTCTCAAACATCAGGAAACTTAAGATATAATTCCACATTACAGGCAGTCTAATGTCTAATACATTGGAAAGAATACAGCTTATCCCAAAAAATTCTTAGTTTCCTGACTCTCTCTGGCATCTGCCTTCCAACTTGGATGTCTCTCCTGTTTTCATCTAACTTGAAGTTTGAGCCACTGAGCCAACAGCATGTGCTCTGCCATGTCTAGTATATTGAAGGATAAATGGGCTCTAATCAGCTGAATTCTTCCAGTGTGCTAATGACTTCCTGGGAATAAGTTAGCACATAGGGTACTGCACACTCTCTGTCTGTTCACTAGCGTACCATTTAACAAATCGCTGCTGCAATGGTCTCAATGATACCCCAGTGTTCTCAAAAAGTTAATTGCAGATTCTTAGTTACCTAACTTACTCCCATGGCCTAACTGAAAACAGGAGTGTGGGCAGTGGACTTCTGGCAATGCAGTTTGCTTGGGAGCATTGATTTGATGATGTATGAAGTGCTCTGAACTTCCTAGAACTTCTATTCAAATAAAGAGGGGTTCCCAGTTGTCCATTTACTCTTTGGAATATCCTATTCGTCCCAGAATATAGGAGATAAAATTGTTTCTCTATTTGTCTTAACATTTGTGGAGTCTGCCTTTTCAGTTGCTGGAAAACAATGTCCTTTATCCTTACTTTTGTGACAGAAGAAAACTATGTCAGGTTATAGAAAGCCACTACTGTGCATCTTAGCTTTTGAGGCTGAAATAGGAGCCCTCGATAATACCTTGAATTTTTTTTTTTTTTTTCAGTTTTCCTGGGACTGTTTTAAGCACTTCAGTAAATAAACAATCTGCGTAGAGGTGGAGGAAGTCAATATACTCTGCATCTTTTCCCAACATCTTTTCCATACTTCAATCAATAGAACATGCAATTGAAAGCACATGAGGTCTGAACTCTTCAATAACCTACTATAAAAGTGGATTTGGAAAGGGTGAAAGTCAAATGAGACAAAACACATCAAGATGACTGCCATTTTTCCTGAATGCCATGTTGACCTTTGAGCAACATTAATTAGCATTTATATTTTAACATACATGATTTTTTTTTTTCTTAATTACCTAACATTCTGACTGTAGAAACAAACTCAGTGATAGACTTAGGATGTTGGGGCCCCTAGGGAAAAACAGAACAAAAACCAGATTTTGAGAACAACTCTATTAAGGAAAGGAGGAGCTCTCTGGAACTAGAGTTGCTGACTATCTACCTAAAACTGTAGAAGCTAACAGACATAAGAGGTGTCCCAAACCTTGATGACATACTGTCATGCATTGCACTTATGAGAGAGACTGTTGCTTCTCTGGTTTTAGAAATCCTAAGTAAAATAATTAAATATAAACCATACACACCATTTTAAAGGAAAATTAATATGCATTATTGTGCAACAAATTGGATTGTATACATTAATATTTGCTGTGGTGCTGGGATATATGGCTGCTTAGTGAGAAATCGACCACCTATGAAAAAATGTGGAATTCTAAAATTGCTAAAATCACAATGGCATCAAAAATCCTACCCCCCACACTTACTCATATTGAGAGGTTATATTTAGTATACTCATGTATATATGTGTTTGTCTTTCTATATGTTTATATTCCTATATGTGTGTATTTGTGAATATTTGTACATGTAATGGTAAATTGATGCAAAGTGCACCCCACAATAATAATATATACATCTCAAATAAATAGTTCAGCTTTGCCAGCGATAGAAGTAAAGTGCTCATTTTTCAGAATTTGTTCTCTTTATTCATTTTTGAATGTAAACTTCTTTAAAAAATTACAAGCTTTTTATTTCCTGATTAAAGAAAAGAGTAGGCATTTTCTTGTGAACTAAGTCTTTTCATTTGATTGTTAAGAGCTTGTTTTCTTCCATGTGATCCATGTTTATAAATCACTTGCTTTCTAAGCAAGCACTGAGCAGACATCATATCTCAAAGCATCACAATATTCCTGTAAGGGTAAAATGGAGCAAGTGCATTCTTCTCACTGATGAGAATCTGAGGTCTTAGGTTGAATCACTGAAACCCGGCAATACTTGGCTCAAATCACAAAGTGAATGTAGTGAGACAATTACAACCTAGGGCACAGTGTTCTCACTATTAGGGTTCAAACTGTTTTCTCAGTAGAGTTGAATGCCCTTTTCCTTTTCTAAGCAGGTATGGGAGATGGAGCATTTGTAATTTTAAAAAGGTATGTAATTCCTCTAGTGATACCCTTACAGTGAATTTCATTTGCATGCTTGGATTCCTCACTTAAATTGAAGCAGCTCATGACCCAGATGAACAAACAAAAATAACATTGACTGCATTTCTGCTTGACTTTTATTTTTCAAAAACTCTTCTCTTTCTGAGTCCACTGTGACAACAGATGACAAATTATTTTGCTTTTGTTTGGCTACCCTCAATATATACCTGAAATCATATACTTTTTTTTCCCTGGAACATTATGACATTTCCATGTGATTTGTTTTCTAGGTAAAAGGGCTCTTTTATTATGAAAAGGTTAGTACCAGGGTTAGCAATATTAATGCATAATGTCACATGTAGTTGTTTGGACATTATGGTGAAGGCTGCTTACAGCTGCCCCAAGTGTTTATTGTTGGCTGTGAATTAATCTGCTGTTCTAATATGACATGTTCAGTAAAATGACATGGATCATTGGCTGGTTCAAGGTCTCTGCTAGAGCAATATGAGGAAAATAAAAAATAATTCTTACCAGTCTAAAATGTTCCTAAACCTTGTCTATATCAAAACAAATAGAGTACTGACAAAAATTCCACTTATACAGTATTGCGATTTTTAAAACTTGCTAAAGTTCATTATTTATGATCCCTTCTAAACTAAGAATACCACTTTGCTGAGCTTCGTAAAAAGCTGGTGCCTAGAGGAAGGATTCTGGAATTTTCTACTGAGATCAGTTCAAATTTTTTGTATCTTTTTAGAGTTCCAATAGGGTGAATGTGTGGGGTGTAGAAGCCTGTTTTTGTTTATCACTCAAACAACTTCAATGTGAATGTAGGACTCAGCTTGCACTTTGAACAAAGGCATGGCTAGTTAAATATTAAAGATTTTTAAAGCATTGTGTTTATGATTTGACTCTGAGGAGTCCTCTTAGAAATGGATATGAGGTGGGATGTAGGGGTAAGCCAAATGAATTTCTCATTCCCTTCCTTTAGAAACAGAAGCTTTACTCTTATTTCTTTTCATATTATGAGCTTAAGATTTCATTTGAAGAGAGGGGTTTCTGAATAGGGGAAGCAAATATTTCAAAGTTTAGCTCCCTAAGTCTTGGCCTGGGCAGCTTTCCCTTCATTAGGGCAGATTGAATAAATTGGAACACTACATGAGATCTCTGTCTTCGTCACTGTGCTCCTACTGTGAAAAATTCAGGTATAATTACTATGTTGCTCTGAATATTGTTAGGACGACTGAATAAGAAAATTCTGGAAGAACTTTGGAAAAGCTTACTCATGATTCTTTAAGGATGATGATTGATTGCTTATAAGAAACTCAAATTGTGTGGCAATCATTTGTGAGAATCCTGAAATGCAGAAATTTGAATATAATGTAAATGATATCAGAATATAACTGAATATTTCATAACTGACAAAGTAGGATTAGTAAAATTGTTTGGATCATTTTCTGAGATCATTTGACCATGGAGTTACTTGAGCAAGTTACCTTTTCCTAACCTCTAGTTTCCTATCTGTGATGAAGGGAAAACCATACTATTAACCTCAGATGTGGTTTGTTTACGTGCTGGCAAGATAGCTGTGAAGATACTTTCTTCTATGCCTGGCACGGCAAGTAGGTATTGTGCTCAACAAATGTTTCTTTATTATTGTTACTGTTATTGTTATTTGCATTTCTTTTGTAAGTCAGTCAGTGAATTCATTCCTGATTATTTATTGTTTGTTGGAAATAAGAAAATGCGTTCAGAAAGGAGGGATAAATGCATGATTCTGAAAGTCATCTTCCTGTTACATTCTCCTCCCCTCTCTCTTAAACATCTACAGAGACAATAACAAAGCTATGAGTCATTATGATCTCATGAGAAGTATATGAGATGCTTCCATTGAAATTTCACTGAAATCTTAAGACAGCCATTATGGTTCTTCCTTTGAAATCATAATCATGTGTTCTGAAGCCATGGTGGTGCATTGTGTCAATGCACACTAAGGGAGCCCTCATGCACAGACCATTGACATGATAGACTATAATGGCTCTTTCAGAGCTGCTATGGTCCACTGTGCCAATGCATACTGAGGGAGCCTTTAAAGCACTGATCCGAGCCTGCAGAGTACTTCTCCACTGCGTGGAAGAGGGGTATCTTATGAATATTTTGATGAAAAGCTAGTCACTTGAGTTTCATTGATTTTTAATAAGCCTCATAGTGATACAGTGATTAGTGTGCATCATGATACTGTAAGGTTCAAGTTTTATTTAAGAATATGTTAACAGTTGTCAACTTCTCAGGGTACAACCACTTCCCAAAGCAACTGTCTGTATCAAAGACAAGAGCACCTTCCAGGGGTTCATTGGCACATGTTCCAGTGCAGACTCCCAACTTAGCCATGGCAGAATCATTGTCCTCCACTAATGAAAGCTGCCGAAATACTCTTCATCATTTCTAAACACTGTACCTCTGCTTGTGCCTTATTACTGAAATTTCAGAAGCATGAAATAGATATGCCCTCTTAAATTTGTTTCTTCAATGGAGAAATTCAGATTTATATGCAAGATACATTTAAAGTGTTAACCTTAAAGGACTCAGTGAGTTCATTTTACAGCATTAGTTATCCACCCATGACCATTTTAATTTTTTTTTCCACTATGGAACAAACTTAGTGTTGAATTGTACAGATGGTCATGCATATTGTACTAACTTTAAAATTTACTTACTTAAATAAAATCCATAGCCCCCTTTAAGTATTTTGTAATTAACTAAATTATTTAACAATTATGGAATCCAGTTTACCAGATAATTCTAAGACTGCATGTCCAAGCTGCTTCCATCCGGTGTAACATTTCTCACTGTTTTATGTCATATTGCATTGCTCTTTTCTTCCAAAATATATTTATTTCTCTTCTCTTTACTGTTCCAGATATGCATACTACTTTTTTAAAAACATATATTTCCATCAGCAGAATATTAGATCATTATTTGTAAAGTATTATCTGATAATTACAGTTGCTTATTTACAACTCACTGCTATTTATACTTCATAAAATACAATACTATCATATAAAAATAGAAACTTGCAATCTAACTCTTTAATCATCCCAAAGAAAATGGCAAATCATAACATTTAGTCAAGAAAGTTCTTTGTTACAACTCATGACAGATTTTTCTCCCCCTTGGTCTGTTTATTTGACAGTTTGACCATGACTAGATTCATCAGTGACCCAGGAACAGTACACATATGACTAAAGACAAATTAATAATAAAAATAATAACAATATCTAACATATATATGCCACTTATTCTCCATCTACTAAAGTAGATCCATTTTCCCCTTCTCTGCGCCCTGGTTGGTTGAAGACTAAGAGTTTTATCATTTGGTCTCCTTGACTATTGACTATAGCCAATAGGAAAAAGAAGCAAGAAGTCAGAAGGGAAGAAAAAGTAGTTGTTGCTTCTTCCCCTGAACCCCATCTTCTTTAATTTAGCAAAACAGCAGTGCCTGCATCCTTCTACCAAAGCCTAAAAAGCTTCAGCTCTGTGTCCAAGAACAATAACATCAGCCCTGTAGGTGAAGGAAGGACTTTGTGTTATCATGAATCTCTGGGCTTCTCAACATCTTTTATTGATTCTTTTAAACTGGCACACAAATTTATATATGGTCCCATCATTAAAATTTCTTCATTTAAATTTCTTATGTGGAAATACCTTTCCTGTTAAGATGATTATTTGCACAATAAGTGGTACCAGGACTGATTCCAAGGAACAGAGGGGTTTCTGGGATTTGGCTCCCCACATATCTAATAGACACAAAAGTGACTTCCTCACTGATGGATGAGTGATAGGATGTTGGAATTTCTAGTAAACGGTAACATTGCATCACCCAAATTTCATATAAATAAAATCTATGGCATGGAATGTAATATTAGCAAAGATCTAGACAGTGTGATCTGTATTATAAACAGTGTGAGAAAAATTACTGTCTTATAGGAGGACAGCTATTGAGTGAGGTGAAACTACAAAAAGCAAAAGATTATTGCCTTAAAATTCCAATTTATAGCATAGATTAAGAATCATAAAATTTCTGTGGTCTTTATTTTGGACTTTTCCAAAAGAAGACTCAGAGAAGAATTTGGGTTTTAAGTAAATTCTTTTATAGGTAATCCTAAGAATTATAGGGTGAGAGTGGAAATAAAGCAAATAATTAGGTAAAACATTAAATGTACATTAATGAGCAGGTTACCCTGTCTCAATCCCATAGGGAGGTATATATAGGACATTATCCACTAATCCATATGGAATTGTTTATCTCAGGGAGGAGAAAGTCAGATATTTGATCTATAAACTCCTATCAAACATTAGCTCAACATTTCAGGGTGTTAATTTCCCATCACTTCTAATTTACTCCTTATTCTAGGGCTGGAGTCAGGAAACATTGGCAGAGAGAGGAATTTGTAGTGAAATTCAAAATAATCTCTAGGATATGCCCAGAGCAACTGCGTAATACCCTGATAACATCTGCCATAGTTACCTCAAACATACTCCTCGTGCAACCATAAAACAGACAACAGATGAAAGTAAGGCTACTCTAATCAAATGCACAGCTCACCAAGTCCTTTCTGCCAATGTGAATGCACAGATTGGGAATAAAAGGGACCCTCATATATGAACTGGGAACTTTAGCTTGATACATAGGAAGCCTAAGCTCATATATTCCCCAGGATTCATTGGTGGCAGAAGAAATTGTTTCCACCAACTCATTTAAGAAAAATAAACTTTCCTTGAAAATAATTCTTTAAGGACTGCTCTTCTTCATAAGACCTATATCCACTATACTTGGTTACTTTCACACCCCCAGTGAGAATTAAAAGTCAGAATTTGTCAAAGAGAACTGCAGTATCTTTTCTGGTAAGAGACCATAGAGCAAAGAAAGAACAAGATATTGCTGATCTCTATAGTAGTAGCCAAGAGGTCTTGTATTGTAACGAACTCTCTGGAAGAGGATTAAATATCATATTGACCTAGTAAATTTATTGTATATGGCTGTATTCAATGGAGATTTGGCATTAAATGTGTTACCTTAATGAACACAGACTGACTCTAATAATTTCCTCATTGTATCTTGTTTGCTTTATTCTTTTCTTTAAAGAGAACTTGCTTAACTAGTTACATGCTTTTGAATTTATCTCAGGTCCTGCTTTTAGAGAACTCTCCTTATGTTTGTTTACTTAAAAATAAGCACAGTCTCTTACATCTTTTATAGTGAAGGATTCTCTTAACTCCAATCAAGAAAGGCAAATCACCTTCTATGAAAAGTACATATTGTCACTATTTTACCTCATAATATAGGGACCTTTGACAACCAAGTACAGATAAACTGTGACTAATTATTTTGAAAATATTTTATTTTTTATTTTTATTTTTATTTTAGTTATACATGACAGTTGAATGCATCTTGGCAATATATATATATATATACATACATATATATGTATATCTATATTTACATATTTAGGTTCCCACTCTTGTGGTCGTACATGATGTGGAGTTACCCTAGCAGTGTACATAAATACAAGGTGAGGAAAGTTATATCCAATTAATTCTACTGTCTTTCCTATTCCCCTCGCCGCTCCCTTCTCTTCATTTCCCTTTCTCTAGTCCAGTGGATTTCTATTATTGCCCTTCTTGACCTCCCTTGTTTTGGGTTAGTATACACAAATCAGAGAGAACATTCAGGCTTTGGATTTTGGGGGATTGGCTTATTTCACTTAGCATGTTATTTTCCATTTCCATCCATTTATCAGCAAAAGCCATAATTTCATTCTTCTTTATGGCTGAGTAATATTCCATTGTGTATATATACCACATTTTCTCAAGGGATCCATTCATCCCTTGAAGGGCACCTAGGTTGTTTGCATAGTTTGACTATTATGACCTGAGCTGCTAAAAACATGAATGTGGCTGTGTCAGTGCAGTATGCTGTTTTTAAGTCCTTTGGTATAGACTGAGGAGGGGGATAACTGGGTCAAATGGTGGTTCCATTCCAAGTTTTCTAAGGAAAAGTCCTAATTTATGTTGGAATACAGCTATGGGCTTATTTCACAGGATTCAGTCATTTTATGAGATATCTCATCACTCAAAAATTTCTGACATCATATATTAAAGAAACAGCTACTAAATGCTTGGTTGTGGTGCCAATGAGGGAAAAATGCATGGTTAGGTAGAAGTGTTGTCCTACAAGATTCAACTTAAACTTTTAATTAAAACAACAGTAATGTTGCATCATTCTTGGCCAGAGAGCAGAAGTCTGTGAAGAAAGTGATTGTGAGCACCCCGTTTCTACATACCCAATGTAGGTCACAAGGAATTTTCTGTTTCTTTCTCTATAACCTTAGGAATGACAAGTTTGGAGGTCTTGGAGAAGAATGTCTCCACCATGTGGCATATTCAAAGTTCCATCTAATTGGAAACTAAAATTGCCTCTGGCCACTTGGAGTTTCTTGCAGCAGTGAGCTGAAAGCAGAGAAGGGGCTATTGATTTGACAGGGGTGAATAATCACAGTTGTCAAAGGGAGATTGAGTGGTGTTTTAGGTAGCTCTTTTATTGCTGCTGCAGAAAGACTTGACACAAGCAAATTTAGAGGAGGAATAGTTTATCTGGGGGCTTGTGGTATCAGAGGTCTTAGTCCATAGACTTCAGGCTCCATTCCTTAGGGCTTGAGGTGAGCAGAACATCATGCCAGAAGAGTGTGGTGGAGGAAAGCAGCTAAGGATGGCAATCAGGAAGCAGAGAGCTCTGCTCAAAACCCAAAGATGTGTCCCCAGGGACCTGGTTCCTCCAGCGACACCCTACCTGCTTAGAGTTGCCACCAAAGTAATCCCTATTAGAAGTTTAATGCACTTATTGGGTTAAGGCTGTCACAACCCAATCATTTCACCTCTAAACCTTCTTACATCGTCTCACATGAGCTTTGAGAGGACACCTCACATCAAAACCATAACAGGTAGCTACTACAAAATGGGCCAAAGATGAACTTTTGAAACCAGGAGACTCACTAATGTACATTTTAGTAATCCATGTACAACAATTCTCTCCTATATTCTTAATTTGGTAACATTTTTCTTCATTTTTTTCTCCAGCTTCCTTTGTTCATTCCTTATATTCCCATTCCTAATTTCATATCATTACAGAAAATATTAGAATTCATGGCTGTTTTGGAGGTTCTTATTTTCTTCTGCTTTTCTGTCTTCTCTCATTCTTTCTTTTTGTCTTTCATTTCTTTTATATCTTTCATTAGTTTACCATGCAACATATGTTCAGTTAATATTCATCAAACTGAAGAACTAGTGTGGATTTGTCTGGTAGGGTAAATCTGGATATGGTCAGATTAGTTGATTTTATAAATTCATAATCAGAAATTATACAAATAGATTTGAGGGACAAAGTTGTCATCAATGACATCAATAGCAAAGGAACACTGGAGCTAAAGGAACACAGATCACTGCCAGCTGCCATTTACTAGACACACACACATAATTCATGATATTTTGTTGATTTCTTCATCGGAAAAACCATACACATGGGCTAATCTCATATGTCTAAATTCTTTCCATGATTACTGATTTCCATTTTTTTATTGGACATGTTAATCATAAGGATCAGGATTTCATATTAACAGGTATCCCAGGAAGAGTGCTAACCTGTTCAACATTTGGGCAACACTGCACAGCATGTTGTTATCCAGAGATTTGTAACCTAAGCATATTTATATTTGGCAAAAACATTTTTAATTTGTGAAGTCTCTGAAACCAAAGAGTGCCTGTTTACACAGAAAAGCAATGTGTTATAAGTAGTATATTTTAAATTTGAGGAACCATATTTTCCTATGCTAAAATCCTCATTATGCATGACACTGTGAGGCTTTTCAAACACAGAATAAATTTGGGAAATTCAAAGACGAAAAAGTCATCATCTGAGTAGTCCTTTGAATATATAGATTATCCAGCATAACACTTTATTCATTCTTGAATTAAATTCACTTGGGTCAAAACCATCTCTCTGATTAATGATGAAAATCATAAAAGAAAATTATTGCTTCATTTTAAAGGATAAAAAACATGCCATTCAAGAGGTCAGTTCTTTGGCATAAACAAAAACTCTATTTTGACATCATCTAAGATGTCATGGTTCTTAGTAAGAGACTGCAAGTATTTCAGAGAAAATAAATGAGTCACAGTCATGTGCCTTAGCTCACTGTAGAGTATAAAACCAACCACTCAGTCTCATTCTTCTAGAAGCTAGGGTACCACACAAGCATCCTTTAAAGCCAAAGCTCTGCTAAATAATAGCTCCAGACACATTTCTGATACATTGTAACTTATATCTTTACTGACCAAATTGCATATGTGGTTCTTATTATAAGTATGCATTATAATCAGCCAAAGTATAAGGCTGAAGTATGAGAAGTGTAATATGAATATGTTTTTCAAAGAACCAAGTGATAACTGAACCAAGGTGATTCTAGGATGAACATCTCAGTGTGGCTGGGGAAGGTGAAGTCATGGGAGCACCTTCAGCCCTAAAACATCCTCATTCTCTCTCCTCTACCGCTGTACTCATTTCATTTTTTTCCTTTCACTAGTCTCACTTCATCATCGTTGCTCCCTCTCTCTCTCCTCCACTTATTCTCTTACCTCTTCCCTTAAATATCCTTGGACCTTATTCTCTCTCCACCACAAATTTTCTAATTCCCTTCTGTGGTTCACTTTTGCTTGATTTCATGCAAACCCTCCACCTTTATTTTGATTGCATTCTGAAAAAGGATGAAAGGATAAACTTTGTGATGATCGCTATAACTGAGGAAGATATTTTTCCATGGCAAATTTAGGTCACATACACTAGTGCTAGTAGTATTTGGTCCAGATGTTATAGGTACTTATTAAGTGATAACAAAATAATTTTCAGCTTTTAAGCATTAGACTCGTCTTTTTAAATGATTATGTGATAGTCTGGTCAAAGGATGGGACTGAGTATTTGATGAGAGGGGTGTGCCAAAGATCAAGCTGATCTGCTTCTCAATGTCACCCTGCCTGAGTAAATTGGTAACTCATAAATGCTTTGTGTGAGGATGCACAGAGAAATGTGTGCATTGGAGGCCAGTTGGCCTGCTGCTATGTGTAGCCAAAAAGATATTCTTGCCAGGTGCTGAGTCCAGAGCTGCTCCTGGCAGGCAAAGCTTTGCCTGGAGCAGATGATACTGAAAGGCTTTCCTGTGCATATGGAAGAGCATGTTGTTAGCTATTGCTCTGAGATAGGAAGAAGAGAAGAACAGTTCTAATGAATTTCCCATTCAGAAGCATCAAGGTCTGGAGGGAGTAGCTCACTTAGATTAATGTCAGGATTTAGGGCATATCTTCTTAAGCCCCCTCTACTACAGAAATACAGTTAAAATGCTTAATAAGAGAAGGCTAAAAGAGGAAAAGGAATTTCACAGATAGAAGCTCAAAGAGGTATATGGTACATACATGGAAAAATCAAAGAGCACATTCTATGTTATTTGTAATAATGTTAGTAAGGATTTACAGCCTGATATGCAGGAAATAAGCCCACGTACCAAAGAGCATAGTAGCTCACCCACCCGAGGTGGAAGATAATAGCCCATTTTTTTCTACTCTAGATGTGTGTAACTTAGTTTATTTTTTGCCTCTATTTCCACATTTTTCTTCCCCTTTTCTTTCTGAAAGGCTTCAAAGAGACTTGAATACATTCAGTATATTGAGGAAGTGACTCTCCTCAGGTATAAACTGCAGACAGGATCGTGGGGGCTAAGGATAAAGTAGTGGAGTTGGGATGGGCTGTGCAAAGAAAAAAATTTTAAAATGTGACAACAATGTCACTGTCATACCTAACAAAGTTAACAATCAATGAATCTTCAATATTATGTAATATAGAGTACATAGTAGAACTTTCCTGATTTGTCTCACAAACAATTCTTTAAAATGCAAGTTTATCGCTATTGGATTCTAAATAAGCTTTGCATATTCAACTTGGATGTTACATTAATTAAATCCAATAATTCAAATATATCTCTTAGGACTGGCAATTCAAATAGAATCCCAACATTAAGTATTATTTTGGGGTTAAGATTTCAAAATTATTAGTTATATAGTACATGCTTTGAAGCAGTATATTGCAGAATCAGACACAGTGGCTCATACCTGTGATCTCAGCTAGGAGACTGAAGAAGGAAAATTGTGAGCTAGAGGATCCTGGACAACATAATGATTTTACTAAAAAAAAAAAAAAATATTTGGAAGAAAATGTAGAAATTATGTAAAAGTACTTAAAAATTTCAGAGTTAAATTACTCATTTTAAAGGGAAGTGTATATATATATATATATATATGAATATATTTAAATGCATAAATATATATAGGTTTGCATATACTAAAATACACAAAATGCTACTTCTAACTTCTTTATCATTTCATTTATCAGAGGAAATATGGCTAATAGTAAATATTAAGGATTGGATCATCCAATCTGGATTTAAAATTTAGATTCTTTAGAAAATAATCAGAACAAAATAATTTTCTAATAATTTTCCATTTAAGTTGAAAGATACATCCAATAATACACTGGTCACACTTGGAAGAATAGAAGACTAATATCAATACGATCCTAGAATTTTGGTATTAGGAAAACTACAAGTAGCTCAATGTCATTCATTAACAACTGCGTCAACTTATTTTATCTTTCCTTAATGCAATATGGTATTTGTAACAATGGCCCACCAACCTCCATTGCTTCCTATTGATATGGCTTGATTCATCTCAACACTAATCAAAGAGAAGAAGACTACCAGGAAGTACCTGACAACACGTAATGTGAGTGATGCTCAAGATAGTTTGAATTTAGTTATTCAGAACCCAATTATGGCTACCAACTTTTAGGTTGGACCCTTGGATAAGAAGTATAAACTCTAAATTGAATTGGTAAAGTATTTCCTGCCATCTCTGAAGGGTGTCAAGCATGTAGAAGTATGTAAATTAAAGATTATTCTGAGATGAATATCTTGCATCTTGTGAAAAAAGTCGCTTTAAGAGGTGTTGTGTTAAGAATGTGAATTTGTGTGGATTCATGAATATTAAAGTTTGTGGTCTTACTCTTCTAATTTACTAGCACAAAATAAGACATGTAGGAAATAGCAGCTGGAAAGAAGTAAAAAGATCAAGCCAGGTACCATGGTACATGCCTATAATCCCAGTGGCTTGGGGGACTGAAGTAGGAGGCTCATGAGTTCAAAGCCAGGCTCAGCAAAAGCAAGACACTAAGCAATTCAGTGAGACCCTGTCTCCAAACAAAATACAAAATAGGGCTGGGGATGTGACTCAGTGGTCCAGTGCCCCTTAGTTCAATCACCAGTACCATTAAAAAAAAAAGATGTAGTGCTGCAGACTGACATTGAAGATTTGGCATGAGACATGTGTTCTGTTAGTGAAAGTATCCTTTCTCTTCACCCCTAATTCTTGGTGTCCATGTTAGTCACATGATGAGTCCATGACTGAAATTGGACTGAACATGGAGCTATCTATCACCCTGGCCACCAATGTCCCAGGGATGAAACAATCTGTGCTCTTCATCTGAAATTTATTAATTGTGAGTGGAAGTGAAATTCTTTTTCACACGAATTATAGATTTTCAGATGTATGCATGAGATATTTGTCAGCTGTCTTTTGTGCTATGTTTCAAAACAACTTTCTTTTAGAGAGATGTGGCTATTGTCTAAGAAGAAACAGAAGCAAGTAGAAAAGAGAAAGAGAGAGCAGGTGTTGTAGTTTAGATAAGAGATGTTCCCCAAACTGCATGTGTAAAAAAAATGCAAGAAAGTTTAGAGGGGAAATGATTGGGCTATGAGAGCCTTAAGCTAATTAGAGCATTAATCCACTGACATGGGTTGACTGGGCAGTAACTGCAGGCAAGTGGGGAGTGGCTTGAGGAGGTGGGTCACTAAATATTTTGTTCTTGGTGAACAGAGCTCTCTCTGCTTCCTGATCATAATGTCCTGAACTACTTTCCACCTCCACACACTTCTGTTAAGATGTTTTGCCTCACCTCCCACCCAGAGCAATGGAATTCACCATCTATACACTGAGAAACTCTGAAACTGTGAGTTCCCAATACAATTTTCCTTCTCTTGTTGTTCCTGTCAGGTCTTTTGATCACAGCAATGGAAAAGCTGAGTACAACAGCAGGCAAGAACTTTCTGTAGTCTTTAGTTCGAAGCCCTGGTTCCTTCATCCTGGGTTTCTGCAACAATTCCTTGAGTTCTAGAGCCACCCCACTGTCTTGCTATCATTGCACATTATCAGAGTGAGGTTTCTGGTCACCTTGAAGTCAGTTTCTATGGAAAAGAAAGATTACATGGAGTCACTGTTCTGTCACCAATTTGTTAAAATGTCAATTTTTATTACATAGTATTTCATTAAGATTATATAGTTCAACATCCCTACCTTAATATTTTATGTATAATTCTAAAATATTTGACACTCTACATTTTGTTTTCAGCACAGTTGACAAAGTGTCCCTAAATATTGCAATAATTTTTATGCACTTGAGATATCTGATTGCCTTTTATGATATTTTAATTATCTAACAAATCATCACTGAGTTGTATGCTCTAAGAATCTAATAAATTAAAACACTAAATATGATGAACTCAAACATTATTTTGCTGCTTATAATAAATTCCCATTATTTTTAAATTGAGTATAGGCATAAATCAATTACTCAATTGATTAACATGAAATCACCAACCTAGTAAACTGATTCAAAATTATAATATGCCAAATTATCTTAAACATTAAATATTTTTAAATGACAAATATACATAGATTTTCTTCCACTTATGCAAAAATATTATTGCCATTGGTTTGCTTTGATTTTTTCCACTCTGAACATGAAATTAAATTTCCCCAGCACTGTGTGGATTAAATTCCTCATTCAAACACAGAGAGTATCTGAGTGGATAAAAAAAAGTGAAGATCTAAGTGTGTGTTGTTTGTTTGTAATAGACTCACTTTAGATTTAAGAACACAGACTGGAACTAAAGGCATGGAGAAAGTGATTTCATGCAAAATGGCAAAAAAATGAAATGGTCTATACTTAAATCAGAAATCAGGATTGCTTATTGATTTGTGCACTCCCATATTCCATATTCATTGCAGTGCTATTCTCAATCACTAAGAATTGGAAACACATAAATGTCCATTAGCCGATGAAAGAACTGATAATGTTGTGTATGCATACAATGGAATATTATTCAGTCTTTCAAAAGGTGGAAATCCTGCCACATGTGACAGCATAGGTGAACTTTTTTAGACATTGAATTAAGTAAAATCAGCCAGTCACAGAAGGACAAACACTGCCCAGTTCCCCCTGTGTGATGCACATGGAGGAGACAAGCACTTTAAACAGAAGTTAGAATGGCGATTGCCAAGTGCAGAGGGAAGTGAAATTAGGAAGTTGCTATTTAAAGGTATTAAGTTTCATTTACGCATGCCAATTAGATTATATAGAGCTGCTGTGAAACCTTGAGTTTAGTTAACAAACCTGTACAGTATTCTTCAAAATTAAGTGGGTAGATCTCATGCTTAGTGTTCTAACTAAATAGAAAAAATATTTTTCTGCGACTTAAGGTATTCACTGTGAAGTCAGCAATTTGATGACACTAACAGATTAACATTGATGTATTTGTTGAATTTGGTTTACTTATTCAGATGGCTGAGCTTAAATGTTGACCAAGATTTTGACTGGTAATTGAGATTTGATGCTGAAGACAGTCAAATAATTTGTACTAATGACTGGATAATAATGCTTACATATCCAAGTTAAAAAGTGGTTAAGTCCACATCTTGAACCAACAGTCCTAAGAAAAATAATTAACTAATTATTTCATAATCTATTTTAACTGTTTTGAAATATCCGAATGGATAAAATGAATTATACCCCAACCCTGGTTATTTTAGCAGGAGAATTGTTTCAACTGACCAATTTATTTCCTTGTTTAAATTTGAATTCATTTTATTTTCATTTTATTTATTTTATTCATTTATATTCATTTTATTATTCATTTCTCTTGCAGAAAAAAAAAAAACAACAACAAAATAATAAAACCCGTAAGAGGCATTTGAATGACATTTGGTTGAGACTGTTGAGTGCTCATAATTACATGATCTCATAAATTCCCTCTTTTCTTAAGCAATTTAAACTGTTTCTTTAACTCAAAAGTAAAATATTAGCCTATATTCCCAGTAGTTTGGGAGGCTAAGTCAGGAGGATCGTGAGTTCAAAGCCAGCCTCAGCAAAAGCAACTCAGTGAGACCGTGTTTCTAAATAAAATACAAAATAGGTGCCTCTCAAGCACAAGGCCCTGGGTTCGATCCCCAGCACTGAAAAAAAAAAAAAAATGAAAACACAAAATAGGGCTGGGGATGTGGCTCAGTTACTATCCCCAGTACAAAAAAAATAACAACGACCAAAAAAAAAAAAAAAACAAAAAAACACCCAAAAAAACACTAAAATATTCCTCACCAGGAGAAAAAGAAATACATAAAGTAATTTTATAAAGAGATCTTAGCAGTAAAATGAGAACCAGGAAATTATAGTATTTTGGGAACCAGAAAAAAGCAATTCCTTTCTCAACATTTCCTTTCCTATTTGGTAACCATATACAAATATATTCAAAGAATAATAGATTTTAGGAGAAACTTGAAGAATTCACATTTTGATTGAATTCAGAAGGTTAGAGGTTATAATAAAATCCAGTTTCATGATTCCAAAGTAATATTTTAAGGACACCATTAGATTATATCTTAGTTAATATTTTATTCTTATGCATTTATTTCTGTTTCCTGGATCTATATTCAATTTATCCATCAAACATTTTTTTTCTTTCCTTCCTTTTTTATCTTTTTGTCCTGGTTAGCAACTTGCTCCTTGGCTCAAAAGAATCAAGTTATAATATGATAAATTCTTAAGAGTTCATCATCAATATTTTCAGCTGCAAGCACATTGATGTTAAATTAACTTAGCTTACAGGTATAAAACTAGAGATAAAACTGTCAGCTTCTTTTTTCTATTTCAATCACATGTTGGCTCTGGCCCACTTCATGAGCAGAAATAGAATCTTAAAATGCATTTGAAATTTCATTCCTACTGTTGTTTGGTTGTTGAATGTCCCTAAACTGGTTATAAAAGATTAGTCCCCAGGGTGGTTCTATTGGAAGGTGGTAAAACCTTTGAGAGGTGAATCATTGTGGGTGGTCCTTAAGTCATTGGTCCTTAAGCCATTGCCTTGTAAGGATGGTGAGACCTGGCCCTTTCCTCTGCCTCTCTGCTTCCTGCCTGTGATGTAAATGATTTTGCTCAGTCACACACTGTCACCATGATAAGCTGTTTTGCAACAGGTTCAAAGCAGAAGGGCCAACTGATCATAGACTGCAGCCTCCAAAACTGTGAGCCCAAATAACCTTTTTATCTTTATAAGTGGATTATCTCAGGTATTTCATTATAGTGATAGCAAGCTGAGCATAAACATTTGGAAAATTTGTAACTTGGCAAAAAGGAATGTGTAAAGATGCAGCCAGCAATTGTGTAGTTGCTAGTGTTGATAAAAAGAATTCAAGTGCTTTGCACTGGGACAATAAGAAAAATGCTTGGAGGGCATCTTAGAAATCCTCAAGGCCACCTCAGCTATCACAGGTTCAGAGATGTAGAAATGAAAAGTCTTTTCAAAGATTTTGGAGACAGAAATTTTTGAATAAAAGGCCTTGGGTAGCCCAGTACCTACCCACCCAGGCACCTCAGGAATCATTTCTCTGGGATTTATTTCATGGTGTTCAGGTGGCAAGACACTCAAATGCCATGGCAGCTCTGGTTTAAGTGGCCCTAGGTACAGCTCATGCTGATGGCAGTCCTTGGCATCATCCATGTGATACTGGTTTTGCAGGCATGAAGAATATAAGATTTATGAGGTCATGAGGGCTTCCACTGAGATTCCAAAGGAAAACCCAGGTGGTGAGGCAGTGTGTTGCAGGACTGACATCTCCGCAGGCAGCCCTCGACAAGCCCATGTGTAGAGCTGTAGAAGTGAAACTGAAGCTACAGTGAAGACACCGAGAACATAAATGTGCTAGCAGCAACCTGTAACACTCATTGCAGAAAGCTACATGCAACATGCAAAGGAGTCCAAGACAGAGGCTGTGTGGGCTGCAACCAGCACATGGTGGTATGGCTGTCCAAGCCCTTGAACGTCCATCTCCCCCTGCAGTATGCCCCGGATGATGGGCATGGAAACTCTAGAATTTAATGTTTGCCTTGCCAAATTTTGGTTTTGCTTTGGGCTAATCCCTTTCTATTCCCTTTTTGGTCCCTTTCAGACAGGGAATGTTTTCCAGTGCCATCTCACTCTTATTTTTTGATGTACGCAAGTTGTTTTTGGAATTCTTACAGAGGCTCAGTATATTTAGCCATGAATCTCAGAGGAACCTTGAGACTTGGACTTTTGAGCAATGCTGGAATTGTTAAGACATTAGGGACTCTTGAAGATGGACTAAATGTATTTTGCATGGGGACAAAGGAAGAATGCTATAGTTTGGCTATTTAAAATCTCCCAAAGGCCTTTGGAGTAGATTGGTCTCTAGGGTGATACTATTGGGATGTGGTGGAAACATTAAAAGGTGGGGCTTTGTGTGATATCCTTAGGTCATTGGGGGCATGTCCATGAGGGCAATAGTGGGTCCCTAGACCCTTCCTCTTTGTGAGTCCTTCCTTCCTGGCTCAAGATGGAAGGCATTCTGTTCTATCAAATGCTTCTGCTATGATGTGCTACCTTGCCTCAAAGAAACAGTGTCGATCAATCACAAGCTGGAACCTCCAAAACTGTAAGTCAATGTAAATATTTTCTCTAAGTTGTGTATCTCAAGTATTACATTATAGTGATGGGAAGATGACAACCCAGTTCCCATGAAAGACATTTTAAAAGATTTCTTTTTTTCCTTTTGATTTTTTTTACTTGCAATGAAGTATTATCATTTTTAGTTACTGATATTAAATACATATATATGGGTACACATTTGCACAAATATACCTATTGTTGTGAGGCCAGATATAATTGCTATATGATAATTGAGATTGAAAAAATTACCATTAAATATATTTAAAAAACAAGAAGCAAATGAGACTAATTTTGTACAATCATACATGAAGCTGTTCTTTGGTTTGCCTAAAATCAATATTTTAGGGACATATTTATAATTGAAAAATTTTTCTTCCCATAATTCCCTATTCATGATACTTCAAAAAGTAACAAAAGTCAAATTTCAATAACACTATGTCCCAAACATGTAAAAAATTATTGTCCTAGTTATTGAATTGACTTTAACTTTGGGTCTGATAATTTCATTGGCTATTTTCATGAATTTTAAATTTCTTCAAGATTCTAGATTAGAAAGTCTGTAATTTTCTATGTTTATAACAGTAATTTTTTTACCCTCGAATTTTTTTGTGAGATGAAATACTTTATGTTTCCAAATCTTATTATCCAAACTACAATTTACTGACTGGACAAGCTTTCCAGAATTTTTTCTTTGGAATACCATTATACAATTTTTTCCTTGCTTGATTTTCAATTAACTGGGTTAATTTAAAAATGTAAGTGACCATGGGGTTAAATGCCAAATGAACAGAAACCTTAAACAATGCCAGATGATGCTCTTAGGTCCTTAAGAACAAACCAGTTCATTATCCTCTGGTGGGCAACAGGTCTAATGCAAATACAGAATCATCAGTGGAGTGAAAACTCATATTTTACTTTTTGATAAAAATTTGATATTTTGAGGTATTTCTGAGTAGGTAAGAAATGTAAGTCTGTGACCTATGTTCTTAATTTCCATCTAAACTTTTATGAAATTTTCACACTGAGTATTTTGGTATTAGGTGTTTCCTCTTTGTGGTAAAGCTATGGTCATCTTATGACATGGGGCCATCTTTGGGGTGATGTTTCAGCAGGTTTATTTTTAGCTTGGTCTATCAGACTCTTCTACTGTACTGCTAGTTGTTTTTTTTTTTTATGAATAGATTCACTGGTAAATAATGATTTCTGGTTACTTTCTAGGAAGTGAGGGATGGATGACAACAACTAGAGTGAAGAGTTGTGAGGTGTATCCTGGCTTTCTTCTACTGAATCCAGGAGGAACTGGCCATCAGTGTCCTCTCAAATCAGAGAAACCAAGGGAGCCAGCCCTGGCTGACAGAAGTGAGGTCAAGAAGGAAGGAGCAAACTTGGCAAAGGCCTTGCGGCCCAGGGTAACAGGAACATTGCCTGTCCCTTCACTGTCCTACTCTGTGACTTTTATAATTGGTCAGTAGGAATGATCACAAGTGGAAAGTGATGACTTCGCATCAAGGTTGGACTTCACATATATGGATGAAGGCTTCTGACAGAAAGTGAAATGCTCAAAAACTCTATGAGGAGTGTGTTTGACTAATAGACCATAAATTAGTAGAAAGTGACAGCCATCAATCCCAGTGTTTGTTGTGCACATTCATTTCTCTCAGTAAATAAAAGTCAGTGAAAACTGATCTTTGAAGAATTTGTGTTAGAAGAGAATGAATAATGTTGAAATCTTAAAAAACAAATCTTAACAAATAAACAAAAAAACTTCCAGACTTTGCAAAACCATACTCTTATAAAACACAATCTTTATCATTTTTCAAAGCATGTTTGGAAGAAATTCTTTCATTAAAAGAAAGAAGTTGAGAAAATTACCTGTGGTGTTAGGTTTTTCCTCTTTGTTTTGCTTTAATTTTACGTAAGTCTAAGAAGTAATTCATGGAAATACCCAGGATGTGGTTGGAGAGAACAATTTCCTCCTACTATTCGGATCATTTAACGCGCAGCATGAGTTGGGGGGTTGGGGAGTCAGATATTTTATGAACATGCTTAACATACAATATGCAATTTTTTCTTTTTTTTTGGTTTGCCTCTAAACACCAATAAGGAACACACGGAGATCACAAGCTCCTCTATATTGGAATAAATGACTCCTGTATTTTAATTGCAAAGTTGCAGATACAATTTGAAATTCTTCTTATGCTTGTAAATATGTTGTTCATTGTTCCTTGTTTAAGAAGCAACCTTAATGTGCAGTGAAAATTCTGTTTGCATCATATTTTCATAGGACTATGTACCTTTTAACATGGATCTATTTTTTCCCATTGGTCAATGCTGTTCCAGGGAAAGCGCTTACTGAATTCATGAGACCAGCACTATTCCTGCTGCTATAATTAAAGTACAGTGCTTATACTTAACCATAAAAATATTCAACTACAGAGTCTCATCTCATGGGCAAATCTTTAGCTTGCAGCTATGCAAAAAAAAGCTTTGGGGCATATTTTATTTATATATCCATGCGTACGGAAATGTGTTCGACATATTTTTTAAAACATCTTCTTCCTGGGAGTCTTAAGGCATTTTTCAAGTTGTTTTTCAGGCAAATATTTAAATGAACAGCCTTAGAAAACTTTAAATGTATGCTTTTGATGGAATATTTAAAAACTTTTGTATTCCTTTTTATTTCTAAAATGTCCTTATATTTTTTTGGATGAACTTTTTCAATAAAATAATAAATCATATAGAGAATTTTAGAGGAATGTTTCATACACAAACTTTTCTAGATTTTCTAGATTTTTCTAAATGTGGTAGCAATATATATCATTGAATTGAACCAAATAATACTCTATTTGATCATTTACAATATTCCAGGCACTAACCTTTTTACTTTAATAATGTTAACAAGTCTAATTAGTCTTTTGTTCTGTGTTGCTTTGTTTTAGTAATGGGGATTAACCCAGGGGCTCTTTACCACTGAGCCACATCCCCAGCCCTTTTTATTTTTTATTTTGAGACAGGGTTTCACTAAGTTGTCTAGGGCCTCACTACGTTGCTCACACTTGCTTTGAACTTGCAATCCACCTGCCTCAGCCTCCCAAGATGCTGGGATTATAGGTGTGCACCACCACGTCCAGTTAACAAGTGTAATTATTCTAATAATTCCATAAAATAGGATTATATATTAAGAATTATAATACAGTATTACTTCCATTCTAAACATAAGAAAAGTGAGGCACAGATTAATTACTTGCTTATTGCTCTACAGCTAATGAGTGATGGAACCAATATTGGATTCTAGGCTGTTGAATTTAGAACACAGATTCTATAGAAAAAATTAGTTACATTACTAATTCTTATTGGGCTAATAGAATTTTTACCTCAACTATAACTTTCTTCATGAAAAAAAACATGATTTTCAGGTATAGAGTTTTCATCTATGATATTCCAATAGACTGTGAAGGGCCAATTTATATTTTCTAAATATGTTTATCACTATAGAGTGTAACAAAGCTAAAATAAGAATTCTAGTGTTTTTATTTTTTATATTGACACAATATGTATAAATAATTGTAAATACAACATTTGGGGGACTAATATCTGTGTATTATCATTTTAACTTGTCCCAGGGAGAAGGCATTGGAATCTACTAACAGATGTAGAGAAAAACAGAAGTTGTTTTACAAACCCTTTTTCAAATAAATCCAAGTGAAACACATTAAAAGCTTTGTTCATAATTACCTTTGGTTTTCTGTGCTGGAGGAAAAAAGCACCTAAAAATGCCAATTGGCTCAGAAAGAGTAAAAAAAAAAAAAAAATTCTAGGAATAACAATCTAGGAATACTCATTGTGTTTACAGTTTAAAAGATTTTAGTTTATTTCTATTGCAAGGAATTTCTTAAAGAATCCTCAGTAGCATACCTGTCTGTTTTAAGTCAGACCCCATCTTTGCACTGATGTTGCTAATTGATCATGTTGCAATTGTAGAATGTTTTAGTACATTCTTCAAATCTGGTGCCTTCCTCCTTTCTTGCAGCTTGCCTTCCTGATTCTTGCTGCAAGAACTTGTAGAGAGAAGAGCAGACAACAATCTCCTAGTCTTCTTGGAAATTTGCACCTAGGAAAGCAAGTAAATGCATATTCACCATGTGCATAGTTCATAGAGTGATGAGGACAATATGAGCCTCCAAGGGAATGATTGTTTCACAACAAGGAACTCATGCATTTCAAATTGCTCGACACCTGGGCTTGAAATAGGTCCACACTCCTGTTGGTTAACGCAACTGCTGTAGTAACTGGCAAGAAGACTGACAGCTTGAAGGGGCATTCGCAAAGTCATACAGCACGTTAATTCTGGTAATGTGTCTTTTTTTTTCATCATTGGCATGATTACAAGAAAGAAATTGGCCATATCTTCCTGATTCTGCATCTGGTTACATGGCACAATAAGAACAGACTCCACATTGAGCTCATTGATTTTAACTCTCTATTTTTTTCTGTGCAAGTATGTTTTGCTGAGAATGTATAAAACGCCAAACACTGTGCATGATTTTTTTCATGTTCCTCATTAACCTATAGGATGAATCATATCCTTATATTTTTCTGTTGCCTTTACTTTGACTCTTGGCCTTTGCCTCTTAATAGATTATAGACTGCAGAGAAAAAAAAGAATAAAAATCTAAAATCCTTTATGTTTGTACAAAGGCAAGGGTTTTAACAGATTTATTGATTACATTGACTACAAATTACTTAAAACTCCATGAAGAATCTATTTTCTTTCTTGGTGTGTTTGCGTATGTGTGTGTGTATACAGGTTCACACAGATAAACTTGAAATATATAGTTCAAAGGCTCTCACTCATTTACCACCTTCTATCTCAATTATCCTTTTTAACTTATGCCCTATACACTGTACTTAAGGCTTATTTTGGAACTTTTCATTTGCAGCTACACACATTATCTTTGCAGTTCCTGGGAAAAACAGAATTGAATCAGCTAATCACAGGTCTGAAAAAAAAAAAAAAAAAAACAAGGAAAAAAAAAAAACAACCAATAATTGTTCCTCTGAAACCTTAGAGAAAAATCTGACAGCGTAGTCTGTAGCCATTCATATCACTTTTTGGAAAACAAGCTCTGTCTTTAATCTGTTATTTGGTTTCAAACCTGCTTTTGATCCATTATTCACTTTGAAATTCAACCTTTGTTCAGACATTCTCTTTAGCAGTATATTCTAAAATTGCACCCACAGTTCAGAAAGCTGGAACCTTGCAGCAGCAGCATTTTCTTAATTTCTCAGATCATAGAAATACATAAAAATTATCAAACTGCCAAACACCTCTCAGCTCACTCTAGCTCAAGGAAGCACAATAATTTGGATCCAAGAAAACAGAAAAAAAATTTTTTTTGTAGTGCAAGCTATACATAATAATAATGCAAACTCGGAACTAACCAAATATTGAAATATTTCCCAGGACTTCTTTCAATGAACAGTACAATTCTGGTGATTAGCATCTTATCTCTGTGTTGGTTTCTACTAGTCAATGTCCAAGCAACAGCATTTTTATTTACCATTTGAAAGCTGTTTAAGAAAGATTAGAAAATAATAAATAAGGTAAAAAAATCATTGTTTGCCAAGCATAGTGGCACATTCCTATAATCCCAGCTACTCTGGAGCCTGCTGAAGGTACATTGCAAATTTGAAGCTAACCTCTGTGTGAGACCCTATCTCAAAAGAGAAAAACCAAAGACTGAAAAGTCTGGAGATGTAGCTTTGTGGTAAAGCATCCCTGAGTTCATTCCTCAATACCAAAAGACTATATATATAGTGTGAGTGTGTGTGTGTGTGTGTGTGTGTGTGTGTGTGTGTGTGTTATTACTTACACTGTATTCATTGAGGATATAGCACCATGTGACAGCCAAGTGGGACTGCTTCCTGAATACCACATTGCCTCTGTTTGGGGTTAGAGGGAAGCAGGCCTCTTTTCTAGGTTGAAGCCCTGGGCAATAGCAGCTGAGAGTATCCCTGGGTCTGGCTTGCACTCAAGTAATTTCTCCTCCCAAGTTTCCCAATCAGCAGATTGTCTCCTTGTAATTGATATGAGTGAAAAGTCAAGGATGTGCCTAAAATACTGCTAGAGAAAACATGCTTTTCCTCAGAACCAGGTGTGGGACAAATGTGTTCATTCCTAACAGTAAGAAAAGTCACTTTATACTTGGAAAACACATTGTTATCATAAACAAATTTAATCTTCCTTAATAACCTTGTTTCAATGATTTATTTGATGAATGACTGTTCTTTTCATAAAATATTAAAGTGTTTAATTTTTAAATAATTATTAAATATTCTGAATGAATATGGCCCAGATCATATGATAGTCATTTACAAAGTACCTGTGATAAGTGGTGTCTTGTTCCCAGAAAGCTCTCAATATTGATTCTATATTTTCCTTTACTATGGTGATCGCTTTGATCACTACAAAGGGATTTCAGAATATGAATTACAGTTTCTCTTTGGCAAGTGGTTATAAATCCTGAGCTGCCTAAATTATATTAATGCATTGCAATGATAATTTGCAAAATTTACTTTTGTCACTGCATTATCAATCATCTTTCTGATCAACCTTCAAAAATTTAAACCATTTGTAATGAAAGTTTCAGATTTAAATTATAATATTAGATTAATATGAATCATCTAATATTTTATGTTTATCTTTGGAAAATTTTATGAAGTTTTTACCAAATTTCTACATCTAGTTAATTTTGAAGTATATATGTTTTCGAGATATATTATGATTGATTGGCCTGGTTGGATAATACTCATTTAAAATATTATTTTATTTAGTTTTTCCTTTGCTGTGACTAAAAGATCTGACTAGAGAAGGAAAAGTTTATTTGGCTCATGGTTTCAGTGGACCAAGGCCTTAGATGGTCAACTCCATAGTTCTGGGCTCAAGGTGAAGAAGCACATCATGACAGAAGTCACGGGAAAGGAAAGCAGCTCAGGACATGGCACCAGGAAGTAGAGAGAGAACTCTTCTTACAAGGAACAAAATATAAACCCCAAAGGCATGTCCCCAACAATCTACCTCCTCTAGCCCTATCGTGCCTTCATGAAGTTACCAACCTGTTAATCCATATCGGCGGATCAATCCACTGATTAGGTGCTAGCTCTCATAATTCAGTCATTTCACCCCTGAACACTCTTGCATTGTTTCACACGAGAGATTTTGGGGAAAATCTTTTTTTACATACCCAAATTACATACCCAAACTATAATTTCCCATTTAATCTCTTTGGGAATATTTTCCTTTTCAAAAGCATTTTTCTCATACTTTTTCAATGAATACATGTAATGAATGTATAATCTATTATTTGGGGCAAATTTCAGTAACGGGAGCATGTAATTAAAATAAATTTTCCAAGTGGATTTTATACCTTTGACCATTACTATGGGGAGTTGTACCTTGTTATATAAACTGTCCCTAAGTTCACAAGCTCCTCTACCCAGCCTGAGAAGCTCGATCATTTTCACACCGCTTGTATTAGAATTGCGAGTTTCCTCAAACCTCAGTCTTCTACTCTGTTCATTCTGCTAATACTAACTTTTGTATTAACTCTAATATTGTTCTTGAGTATGGACATGTTGTTTCACCCTGAAGGCTGACTTAAAATATGATGTCTCCAAAGAAATTGTTTTCATCTCTTGAAATTATCACATTACTACTCAGTTTAATTTTTCAATCCATACTTCAAAAGCCTACATGTTTTGGATATCTTACTCACTGAGGTTCAGATTTAATAAAGAACTTTATTAGATGTGTTTGTATAGTTGAAAGAATATTAGCCAAGAGCCTTCACCTTATGGAAGATAAAGACTGATTGACACAGCACAAAAATAGCCACTCAGTTGTAATTAGTGAGGGGAAAATTTATGTAAACTAAACAGCCACTTGGTGTCTCCTATAATTCTTCTAATATGAAATACTGAAATACTCAAATGAAATAAAATTTTGTTTTCTATATTTTACTATTGTATTGATGCATTCATAATTTTTTCTTTGATTTTTGTTGAGAAGACAGCTATTGTTCAAAGTCTAATTTGAAAGTAATTTGCCTCTCTGTGTCTTTGATTGCCTTTATTTTTTCTTTCATGTTCTGAAGTTTTGTGTGCTTTTATAAGTTAATTTCATCTACCCTGCTTGAGATGTGTTTAGCTGGGTTTTGAACATGTGGTTTGGTTAAATATATGCTTTACTGAATCTCATATTTTAGTTCAGTTCTAGAGCATTTTTATTCAATTCCTTTTTAAATAGCTGCTGCCTCCTGTTTATGACCTCTTTTATTAGATCTTTATATTTTCTGACATTTCTTAATTTATCTTTTATGATTTTAACCCCTTATATTTTTCCCTGAAATTATTTCTCTGTTGTATTCTGGAAAGTTGCTTCAGACATATTTTTCACTTAATTAATTCTTTGCTGAGCAGTGTTTAATATGTTATCAAATAAAGCACTGATTGCCCTGTGTACATGTATGAATGCACAGATGGGGTGACTCTACTTTGTGTACAACCAGAAAAACAATTGCTGTACTCCATTTGTGTTCAATGAATCAAAAATTAAATAAAAATAAAAATAAAATAACAACATTGATTCCTGATGCATTTTCAAAAAAAATAAAGCACTGAATTATATATCAGTTATTTTTTTCTATTTTTGACAGTATATTTTGATATTTTCCAAATCTGCTAGATCATTTTTATTTTTATCAACAATCTCATTTTAAAAGCTATGGAAATAGTGATATTATAGTCCCTACAATTGACATTTGCAAGGTAATCAAAGGAGAGGGTGGCTTCTTCCTTCCTCTACCATTAAATGTGTTATTTCAGGTTGTTCCACTAATCTGTTTCTTTATTTTCCTCATATAATCCACATGATCTCCTCAGTACTCCAATTCACTCATGCCTCCTGTTATCAGGTGATTATAATTTCCTAATCTACATTTCTAGATCCAGAATCATACACTGCTTCTTGCTCAGCATTTCATGAATTCTTTTCTTCAGTACCAGGGATTGAACTCACGGGCACTCGACGGTTGAGCCACATCCCCAGTCCTATTTTGTATTTTATTTAGAGACAGGGGCTTACTGAGTTGCTTAGTGCTTTGCCATTGCTGAGGCTGGCTTTGAACTTGAGATCTTCCTGCTTCAGCCTCCCGAGCTGCTGGGATTATTTCGTGAACTCTTTATGCAACAACTAAAATTACTATAAAAAATAAATTCTGACTAAATTATCTTTCCTCATACTTCCTTTCTTGCCTTATTTTGATGAAGGATCCCATAGTCCAGGCAGGGTTAGTAACTGAAGCCTGTGAACATTCCTTAGTTTCCCTTAGATGTAGAGATGGTTTTGTTTCGCTACCTTTTATTTACGTCAGACATGCTCCTTCCTTTTATTCCCTTTGCTATTGCCTCATTTTAGGTTGTTCTTTTCTCCGAGTTAGTTATTTATTGTACTGGGGATTGAACTCAGGGTGTTTTACTACTGAGCTACATCCCAAGTTCCTTTTCATTTCATTTTTTAAAATTTTGAGACAGGGTCTTGCTAAGTTGCTTGAGGCTGGTCTCCAACTTGGCAATTCTTTTGCTTTGGCCTCCAGAGTTGCTGGAATGGGGCCCAGCTTCTATTTATAATCTCTGTAGCACTATATCCTCACTAGTCTCCCTAGTTTTATTTTAATTTCTTCAGATCTTTGACTACTGTGCTTTGGAAGTAATGTTTTTGAAATTGAAATCTGATCATGAGTCTTTCTTGTCAGGCATTCTCTTGTTGTTTGCCCATTTTTACAGAATGAATTCCAATTTAAAAAAAAAAAAAAAACAACACTTTCCCACTCTTCTTTTTTCTTCCCCTCACTCCCTCCCCCGCCCCTCCCTCTCTCTCTTTCTTTCTTTCTATCTTTCTTTCTTTCTTTCTTTCTTTCTTTCTTTCTTTCTTTCTTAATTCTTTCTTTCTTTCTTTCTTTCTTTTCTTTTCTTTCTTTTCTTTCTTTCTTTTTGTGGTGCTGAGGATTATCTTTTTTTATTCTGTTGCACCCTGTCACTTTTCCTATTTTCTATTGTACATGCAACTTATAATATAAAACATTAAACATTTTCATTATTTCTTCAGGAAAAAAACATGCTTTTACATTTTCTTGGGAACATCTATCTCCTTGGTATTTCTTTATATATTTATTTTTTCAAAACCCAGATCAAATTTTATATAACTCTTTGAGGACGTCATTGTCACCCAAACTTAATTGCTCAGTTCTCCTCTTTCTTTGTCGATATTCTGCACATAGTTCCGTAATTTCACTTGTCACTCAGAATTAAAGGTATCAGTTTTTCCAGACAAACTTAAATTCCTAAGGAATGGGGTAATCCTTAATTTCCCTCTATTTTCAGAACTGACAATACTACCTAACATTTTGTAGGTGAGCCATACATGTTTTAATAATTAAATTGCTGAATGTTTTGAAGATCTTTTTGTTTGTTTCTCTTATTATAAAAGCCATCACTACCTAATGCTCACCTTCTGCCATCTCAATCTCCCCTATGTTTTATGGTTCAGTCCAACTTTTATGTCTTTCAGGGCATAATTGCTGACAAATTATCTCCATGTTTCATATCCTTGAACAATATCAATCACAATGATGCTTATAACTCAGTGTTGTGTCAAAATAAAAATAGTGTGAATTAATTTCCTTTCTACCAAATTTGTGTGAGTGTTTCTAATCTGTGGAAACAGAATATAAGGTAAGAGTGGAAGGTGTGCAGATTGATCTGACACTATTCTTATGTACTAGACTTCCTTTTGATATTTTCTACTTCATTCTCCTTTGCATAGATAGCAATGCTAGAATTTGGAAAATAATCATAGGGAAATTAACGTAAATTTTAAAACTAAATTTTAATCAATATGATTACAATCTGCACGTTAAGCTAGTATTAAAAACTTCCCAAGAACAATTTATCCATTGTAATATGCGTACAGATAAATAATGAGCATCAGAAGTTATAAAATTATATCTCCAGCTCTTTTTTTGACTTGCTCTATTAGTATTTTTCTTACTGTGTAACAAATTAACAATGAAAAGCTTAAAAATCACAATCACTTACTGAAACTGACACTGATTTGCTCCTCGTTGTCTCACTTTGCTGAAATTAAAGTGATGCCACAATCACATCTGCAGGTTATGGGCCTCCTCCAAACTCACTGATTTGTTTGCCAGTAGAATTCAGTTCTCTATGGTTGTAGGACTGAGGTTCCTGATTTCTTACTTTTAATAAATCTGCTCCTGGAGTTTTCAGCTCTTAAAATTCACATAACATTTCCTGCTGCATGACTCTCACCCTTATTTTCAACTTGCTCCTTTAAAGACTAAGCAACAATTCTCTTCTGCTGCCTCTTGCTTCTCTTAAATGTTCAGCTCATACTATGTTCACTGCCATTTCCACACACAAAGGGAGGGAATGATTCAAGTTGTTCACACCAGGTGTGCCAATCTTAGAATTTTACTCACCACACTTGATAAATGTTTAAATATTAAGTGCCTTGATTTTCAGAAATGAAAGCTGTAAATAAAATGAATGATCTTAAAATTGTTTTTTGATAGGTATCACTCCAAGCCTTAAAACTGGTTAATTTTAAAAACCACAAATATCCATTCCTTTCTATTTTAGATTTTTTTCCCTTCCAAAGGCTGAATATGTCATTTTCCCCCAGTTATATTTGTTGATCAAATTCAGCCTGCCCAAATGAATAGACTTCTGCTAAATGAGTAGTATATGCAACATATATTTTGTGGCTAAAAATGTTACTTCATTATTAATGAAGAAAAGTGAAAAGTAAAAACATTTTGGAACTTCAAAATTCAATGTACCATGATAAAAATAGTGGTTACTAAACATGGAATTGCATTATACAGGCAAATGATCATATACCACATTTGAAAACCTGTCTGCCTTGATTATTTTGGAAAAAAAAAAAGAGCAAAACAACTTATAGAAAACTTATAGAAATTAGTCAAGGAAAGCTTTTAAATTGTGATGTGCCATGTGAAAAGAATACAGTACCCTGCCTTTTCTTTGACAGGTTCTGTCACCTGTGGGAGAAAGGCGTTCTTGTTTGTAGAATCTGTTGCAGACTCTGGAACTCGTAATGTCTAACTGTCAAGCCATCCACATAAAAGATAAAAAGACTTTTAATTAGTCACCAGGCCATTTCATCTTGATTTTAAAGGAACACAAGAGTTATCATGTTTTCTTAAAGAACAGAACTGGATTATGTTTCTTATTTTGTTTTGTTTTGTTTGTTTGTTTTTTGCTCTCTTCTATAAGTCCCTAAGTTGTCAAGAATCTGCGCTCCTGAATTAATTTTATCAGTAGAAGAGCTACATACATTTCAATTTATACATATGAATTTAACACTTTTTCATAGATGATATATGTGCCACTATAGTACCTATTTCCCAATTTAATAATTTAAGGAATTAATGAAGAGGGAAGTTTAAAAAAATGTTAGTTTTCTTAGATACTAGTTAAAAGTTCTTATATTAAAATAGCTATAATTTCAAAATGATCATATCTGCATTATATAGTTTATGTTTAGGAATATAATTTTGAACATAAGAATCAAAATTAATTGAATTTGTCATAGTCTTTAAGGTTTATTTCTGATTTTTTTTTTCTGTTAACAGTAGGCTAGCACTTTGGGACTACAGCTCTGTTTGAGGAGAGTAACAACATCAGTATCAATGCATTATTAAAATATTCTTAAACATTTTAAGATCTAAAAAAGCAGTGAAGACATATGAAAAGGAAAAAGTAACCCAGAAATAAAGGAATTCTGAATCTGATTTCTAGATTTCAGAAAATTCAAATTTTCTAAAGGGGATTAACTTCAAATCATAGAACATCTAAAAACAAGAAAAGAAAAACAAAACAAAACAAAAACCAGACACAACACAACAAACTTTTCTCTCAATATATTGGGACACCCAGAACAAGATTGAAAATTAGAGCATTCCTCTTTCATAGAATTTTGCTTAGATATACTAGAAAACTTTTAATGTTGTGAGATTGGTTTAAGATGGTCCTAGGTGTATTGTTTGCAGATGCTTAGCAGGAATAAGTTTTCATACATTCTGAAGGAGACGAAACTTCAACTCAGACATGAAATTATTGCTAGGTAACATTCCAAGTTCAGTGCTTCAAGTTCAAGCAAGTTCAAGTTCAGTTAGTCAATGACAATGAGTTACAAATGAAACTCTTTTGGAGTGGGAACTGCAGTGGAAAAGAAAATCACCACAACAAAAGATCATGGAAAAGTCCAGCTATTAGAGTACAACAAATTTATTTTTAAAGAAATGTTTAAGAAGCAACAAGCTTGAAGATACCTACAAGGAAGAGAAAATTATACAAAGGATCAGAGTAAATAAGAAAAAGAGATAAGAAACAGTGTTCTTTGTGGGAAATTTATGGGACTTACTAAATTACTGAATAAAGCAAAAGAAAAGTTAATAAATTGACAAATGAAGCAGAAAAAATTATCAAGACCACTGGCAGAAAATACCAAAGATATTATTTCCAAATAATAGCATTATCCTTTATCTGATTTTTTTTCCAAATAAATTTAGAGAAAAGGTATTTTTCTTGACCTTCTTAGAAGATCATGATTCTGTGAGCTTAGTGGTACAGGCTAAACCAAGTTCAAGTTTTCCATGTCTCAGTTTCATTACCTATAGAATTGATTTGTTAGATTATATCCTTTCAAAATGCCTTTAATATTCAAAGTTCTACAGCACTTTATAATTTTGTGAAACTGAGGTCATTTCTCACTTTTGAGAAAAATACCAGGATTTGTCTCTATTAATAAAATAAGTAAAATATCAGCAATAAAATATTTTCATTACTGAAAAAAGAGACACAAATTTTCACTTGGATATCAATGACTAGATCTTACAATTCTCTTAAAAAAAAAAAAGCAAGGTGTGGTGGTACACACCTATAAGCCCAGCAATTTGGGAGACTGAGGCAGGAGGATCATAGGTTTGAGGCTAGCCTCAGCAAATTAGTGATACCTTCAGAATAAAAAAATAAAAAATAAAAAAGACTGGGGATGTACCTCTTAGTGAAAGTGTCCTGGATTCACTCCAGTATCAAAAACCAAAGCAAACTAACAAAAAAAATCCCAAAACAAGCAAAAAATAAAATATCCAGTTCTATATAAACTCAGTAGTGATTATGATAAGAATAATAAAAGGGCTTTGTCTGAATGTTCAAGAGTCAGAATGGTGTTTAACTCCTTTCCTTTAATACTAGATTTCTTTGCTATTCATCCCATGAAAGTTTAAAGAACAAAGTAGAGGTGAGGATAAATTCCATTCCGATTCAATTCTGTAAATATTCTATAATAAATAGATTAATGTGAACATAAAAGTCAAATGAAATCGATACTATTAACTCATGGAAAGCATAATTATAATCAGGTCGATTCTCACACCAAGGGTATCATTTATTTTGCCATATAAAAGAAATGTAAGACAATTAAGAGTTTCCAAATTAGCTTGATGGGAGAAAACTTACAATAGGGCAATCCATTACTTACTAATGAAGTTACATTCCATAAAGGAGTTCCTCCAAGGAATTTCCTTTTGAAATAATATTTATGTACAGTTTAGCAGAGGTGAGCATTGATTGCTTATCTCAATTGCAAATTTAGCAAGTTCCCCAGAGGAAAAAGCACATAGATTGTTTGACTGAATTGTTGTGGGTAGTTTAAAATTATGATGAAAGGCAATGTAAAAATAGAAACCATGTGGCTCTCTTTAGTTTGCTTGAAGGGAATGTTACTAATTTATTTTTCCTTTAAAAAGTCAATGAAATTAGAATTTACATTTTGCTTCCAAATTGGCAATGACAGGGAGGGAATTAAATTAATCAGCTTGTTATATTTATTTGTTCTATATTGTTCACTTTAGCCCAGACACTGAACATGAGTGCTGACCACATGGCTGAAAATACTTGATAAAGGGAAATAAAGGAGAAAAACTGATATGAAATAACAGGTTCTATGTATGAATGTGAATTTAGAACAGTCAATAAAGATACAGTTACAATGTGTACATCACAGCTACATGACACATATTGATACAGAGAAGTGTCACGTTAGACTCTTGGTACAACAAAGTCGGTTGTTGATAGAGTTATTTGAAATCCATAATAATCTGTTGTTCATTTATCTATACATTAAATAAATTCTAATATATCCTGGGTTCTGAGAAAAAGACATTTTCTGTCCTCATGGAATTTGCTGTATAATGAGGAAGATAAAACCCGAATGTGCAAACAAACCAAAAGCTTTGCAATTATAAATGCATTCTCTGTAGCAATAGGAAAGTTCAGTTACAGAGGTGAGTAGATGAGGGCCAAATGATTAGATAGGGAGGAACATGTATACTATTTAAGATGAGTTACTAAGTCATGACTCAGGAGTCAAGAAGATAAAACAGTGTAAAGAACACAAATAATGAATTCCAGGCAGCCCAAATGGCTTTTGCTGGGAAAGGGAAGGACTTGGTGTACTTAGAGGATACAGAGTGTCTGATATGATCAGAACTTTGTGCATCAGAATAAGAGTTGTTTAAATTGTGATTGAAATGCACTATATTGGGTGTTTATTACTATCACAAAATACCCAAGACAATGAACTTATAAAGATAAATGTTTTATTTTGACTCATGATTTTGGAGGTTCCATTTTCCAAGATTAGAGGAACCCATTACTTTGGGCCTTTGGTGGCTATACCAGATAGATGGCAGTGGCAGGAAGCACATGGATAGGTAAACTCCTCACCTCATAGAGGCAAAAGAGAGAAAAGTAGAATTCTTGGAGGTCTTACAATCTCTTTCAAGAGCAAGTCCCAGATGGCCTAGGAACCTCCAACAGGTCTCAACTCCTAAAATTTCTACTGCTTCTCGATAACTCCTCCCTGGGGGCCTCCTTTCAACAAAGTGCTTTTGGGGGATATTGTACATCAAACTATAATGTACATACAGGGGCTGGGATTATAGGCCATAACAGGATGTATAATAGATTCAAAGTTCCACAAGAAGCCAGTAGAGAAAGATTATAAGGCATGGCACAGTCTAAATTTATGACTTTAAAAAAGTAGATGACCCAGACTGCACTTCTTGTTGGCAGTTGAAAGTGTGGAGAACAGGAATGGAAATCAGGAGACCAAAAAGAGACTATGACTATAGTTCAACCAAGAGATGGCCTAAATTATAATAGCATCACTGGGGAGAAAGATAAGGAGGCAAATATTTGATTTACTTTGATGATGTGATTAATAGGACCTGGTGGGACCTAAGTGTCCTTTGAGAGATAAATGGATAAAGAAAATGTGGCAAATAGACACAATGGGGTATTACTGAGCCATGAAGAAGAATGACTTTATTGAGTTTATGGCATTTTCTGGTAAATGGATGGAACTGGAGAACATCAATCTAAGTGAAATAAGCCAGTCCATAAACGTCAAAGGTCAAATGTTTTGTCTGATATGTGGAAGCTAGGAAGGAAGAGAAGGGAAAGGAATGTACTGGGGACTGAACTAGAACAAATTATATTCCATGCTTTTATAATTATATCAAGATTAATTCTATTGATATGTTTAAAAAGAACCAATAATTATATATATAAAACCATTTTATATTGGTGTATAAATGTGTATATATATATAAATTTGTATATATAAATGTGTGCATATATATATGTATATATAAATATACATACATACATACATGCATACACTTGGTGTTATTTTGGATAGAGGGGACCAAGAAGAGGGAAAAAAAAAGAAAGCCCCCAGAGGTATTTTTATTGAAAAGTTCTGTGAATGATTGTATCGTTTATTGAGATAAGAAACAGATTTAGGTTTTTTGTGGATTAGAGTAAATTATCACATGCACTCCGGACATGCTACTTTTGAGACTTGTATATAATATAAGATAGTTGGCTTTAAAAATAAGCAATAAAGAGATCCAACAAGAAAATTCAGGGTCACTAGCAGCCATAGGGATGGAGTGCAGAGGGAAAAGAGTAAAGGGCAGAACATAGGCCTTGCGGATTTCAGCATAAAGCCTTCAGGAAGGTCATTGAAAGGTTATTAGAAAAACCAAGATAAAATCAATGCTCTTGAGGCTAACTAAGGAGATGGCTTTCAGAAGGAGGGAATACTCAGCTGTGATAAAGGCTGTGGAGAAGTAAATGAGAATAGAACTTGATCACGGAACGCTGCAAAAATAAAGATGGTACAGGTTTTGGCAGAAAGCATTTTCTTTCAGAAATGAGGAAAGAAGCTAAATTCCAGAGCACCAAGGAGGGAGCTGGAGGTGGGAAAGGGGAGTCAACACAACTGGTTCTTTCTAAGTTTTTCCACATAGATGACCATAAAAATGGAGCAGTGGCTGAAAGGAACTGCAGAGGAAAAAGGAATTTGGTGTTTAGAATATGAAACAACAGCAGGAATTCTGATACGAATATTCTGATAGAGAAGGTGAGAAAGGTGGTTTAAGAGAAGAAAAGAATGAGTGAGCAAGGGGCGAAGTATTTTAAGTTAGTTAAGGGAGAAGTGAGGCAGTTATGGAGTAAGAAGGAGAGGAATAAACTTGGTAATGCAAGGGAAGATGACCAATATGGATACACATGCAGGCAGGTCAGAAATTTAGGTAACATTGGAGGGAATTCTGATAATTTCTGTATCCTCAGTGAATTGGAAGCAACTTTAGCATGTAAAAGTGATTAAGTAGGTATAATTGAGGTGCTAAGGTCGTGGAGGAATAAAGACAATATATGAAACTGTTTTAGGATAAATACATGAGCCTCCTGGGTTTGAATTGCCAGAGAAAGTTGAACATCTACTTAACATTTGACATTATGATTTTAACTTAACGTTCCACTTTCGGTCAGTCTAACTGGTTATGTGACTTTCGTTTGCATGTCTGTCTCCACATTTGCTTTCTCCAGACCTTATAATATGAGGTTCCTCCAGCGGAACAGGCAGAAGGTGAGTGAAAAGAGAGTTAAATACTTTTGCAAAGGATCACTTGTTTTTATGAATCATGAAATCTAAACTGGACCTAAGAGAGAACAGAAGGGTGTTTATAGGTAGGGAGAGAATGTGAGTTTAATATTTGGGAGATAAAGATGAGAATTTATTTGAAAATAAGCTGGAAGCAGAGAAGATTGGGACACCTGACTGGGATTTGATATGTTGGCATTAGATACTTTGAAATTGGTAAGATTGAGAGTGCATAATTGAGAAGGACAGTGGGTCTGTAGAGATACAGGCAAGGAAACAGGTAAGACAATGTGTTCCTGGGAATAACAACAAGTAATATGGTAGACACAGAGGACTGGTCCTGCACTAGCTTGGGGAATTATAGGTGAGTTAATGAATGAGAGTAAAAAAGGACTATCCTCTTTTTTAGTTTTCATTATGTAATCAAATACTTCTAATAGTAAGCTTTACACATCACTGATTTTACCGTTTTGGAAAAGGATATTTGCTTTCCTATCTTGATGGGAGTTTTGGGGTTTTCTTTAGCTACAGTGGATGCTGTCTTCCCTCCAATCTCCACAAAGTTTTGTCTAGGACTTTATTCAACTGGCAAATATCAGTATAGCCTTCAATATTCAAATATGCCTGTAAGTTCATTCCTAGTTTCATCTCAGGATTTTTGAGTGCCTTCCTGGGACAGAGGCGGCTTTTAGCACTTTGATGTAGCACTAATGTTGTGGATGGATATATACATGCTCATTGGCCTTCCTAGTTGTAATAGTTGGCATAACACTTAAATATCACTGCTGGTGTTCCATGCTAAATCCTTTGACGGGTTGCTGTTCCAATACCAAACTACATATTTAAACCCTCACTTAAAAAAAAAGCTACTTTCATTTACTATACACTATCTTCTTATTCTTTGCTCTTTACAGTTAGCCATTAGTACTGATTTACTTCTGTTCACCTGTTTCTCCCTGCCTTCTGTCTTATCATGTATAAGTTTTAAGATGGATAATATTTGCATTGAAGGCTGTATATTCAACTTAGTAATCGTAGTGAAAAAAAGCACATTATCTACTCATTTTTTTTGTAGCACCTCATCTCATAAGACAGGAATGACTGGGAAATTACCTACAGGTATTTTTTTTTCCCACTACTTTGTGTTAAACAAGAAGAAGGATATGTCCAACTGACTAGTCTTCTATAACATGTTTTCCAGCTGGCATTTGCAAATAGATTGGTGAGTTATTTATTATAAAAATTCACCTTCTTGAAAGTTTGCACAGATAGTAATTGAGTGAGAAAACAAAATTCCATACTAGTTAGGAAGCCACTCCAATTTTCTTGAAGTCCTTTACTTCCTATTCAAATGTGGCCTTTTCTTAGTGATGGTTATTTTCTATTTTTGGATAATGACTTTCTGGTGCAGTTCCAGTCTTCACTCTGGATTTTCATCATGTCATTAGGTTTTTCTGCATTCCCAATAATACTGGAGAGCCCTTGCAATGTACTTCTTCCCCAAAGGATGTCCCTCTGGAAATAATACTTTTTAAAATTTGTATGAACAGTGATATGAAGAATAACCTTATGCCCACTGGCTTAAAATTAAAAGGTACAAATAGAGGGGGTAGCTTTTGCATTTCATTTGCTTGCTCCTAACCCTTGCCTTCCACTCCTGCAAACACATACATACCTCTACACGTGCCTGCATTAATGAAACACCACATAGCATGTTTTTATGTGTTGAAATAAATAGTAAATGTATCATTTATCAGTTTACTTTTGTGTGGTATTTTGAGAGTATGCATGTGTACTACAGGTAGTTTCAGAACATTATATTTTACATTTCTTAGCCATTTTGAAGTTGATGGGTGAAAAAAATACCACATTTTTTTCTCCTTTTCTTTCTCTTTATTTTTCTCTTTTGCTCTTTCAGACCATGCTGCAATAGAGAACCGCATATGTATATTTGTGAGTTTGAAGAAATACTTTGTATACACAAATTATTGGGTTGGAGGCACATGAATGTATCTTCAATTTTACTAGGTACTGCCAAATTAATTACCAAATCGATTTCAACAATGTATGTTCACACTGCTATGGTTTAAAAGTCATCTCCAAAACTAATATTAAATTGAATTATCATTTTAATAGTTTTCAGATGTGGGACTCTTATCAGGTGGTTAGGCCAGGGGGACTCTGCCCTCATGCATAGATTAATGCTGCTGTTGCAGGACTGGGTTAGTTCCTGTGGGAACAGGTCCCTAAGAATGGGCGAGGTGGTCCCAGTTGTCCTGGTATGCTCTCTTACCCTTCTGCTGTGTTCAGATGCAGCACAGAAGTCCTCACCAGATGTCAGCATTATGATTTTGGGCTTCCCAGCCTCTAGAAGAATAAGTTAAATAAACTTTTTTGCTTATAAATTATCCAGCCTTTAGTATATTAAAGCAACAGAAAATTGACTAAGACATCTGTCAACTGACTTCTTCTGTTCTAAATTCTTGTCAATAGCTAAAGCTCTAACTTGCATGCTCTTGTGGCCTAACTTGCATATTCTTAATTATCAGCGTTATTCAGGTTTTCTGCTTTGTAAATGTCTTTTTGTATTTAGTCATGTTCTAGATTAATGTAGTCCCTTATTCCTTATTGGTTTGCTCAGATATATATGAAAAAATTATATATTTATTTGGCTCATATGCATTCTCAGTATATAATTTTCAACTGCACTTATTTTAAGTAGATTTTTGATTGACTGACATGGTTCAGTAGTTCATTAATTAACTATTTAACTATTAAGCATGAAATAGTTTTTAACATGTACTACCATTTTCCTTAAGGGTTTATACTCATGTATGCTTTTGGTTTTATTTAGGAAATCCTCCAACTCATAATGCAATTTTTATTTATTTTCTTCTAAAACTTAAACAGTTTTTCATTTTATTTTGAATCCATCTGTATAGACTTTTCTTCATGAATGAAGGAAGGACACCATTTTATTTGCTTTGAGAAGAAGAATGAAATGATTCTCCCAGATCTTTTGTTGAGAGCTTCCCCAGTGAAGATCGCAATGACAACTCTCATCTAGTACCAGACTGGATTTGTGGCTCTCTTGACATGCTACACAGCTGAACTTTCTTCTTTACTCCTGAGTTGCATCCACATTTCAAAGATAGAGCTCAGTGACTCTTAAGAAAACAAGTATGGGAAATAAAGCATAATTACTTTCGCTGTAGATTATACTGCTGTTCATAGATTTATATGGCTCTATCATATCATCAAACCTGCTTCTCAGGCAGTAAACATAGTATAAATTTAGATTCTCAAGGCAGATTGCCAGAATTTGTTTGTCTCTTCTACTTGCTACCTTTGTGATCATCATGCTAATCTTCTGACAGGGTATGGGTGTCACTTGGAAGTACACAAAGGTCACAGATTGTTCAAAGAAATTGATTTTCATATGCCCAAACTGCATATGTACATGTGAATACTTTCCCCAAAGGTATCTATGAAGATAGCATTTGTATTGAGATTTTGACCGAGATTTTGTTCTTCTCTACCCATGTTTCTATCATTTTACCAAAGAATACATGCCTCTGATTCGTGATAACAGTAATATCATCTGCCATTTCCATTGGTAAAATCCTTAAGGCACCTAACACATGGACAATTCAAAGTGTTAGTCAGGAGTGATTCTAAATGGATTACAAACACTTAGAAATTGTTGCTGCCATTTTTTTTTAATTGCAAAGTAAAAATTCGCTTTCACCTTAATGGAAATATGATTTGATTTAGTTTTCAAGTGAAATACCATTAAAATAACATTTGATGTTAGATCAGTTTCTGGTATTTAGTATATGACTTAGTGAGGAGTCTGGCATCAATTAAAATTCTGTGATTATTTTTTCATTCCTAACCCATAGTCAATTATAAAGGTTTTACCAGACAGACCTTGAAGAACCTTGGAGATGGTGCTTTGCAGTATCTGAGGGAGTTGCAGCCTCCAGGCTAGTCTTGTTTTGCACATATTTGTTTTCCTAGCCTGTGGGCTTTTATTACCAAGCCTCTCTATCTGTGGACTAGTGCATTAGATCTCTTCAGATATTTCCCTGTGACTTCTTCATGAGAGAAAGAGAGGGAAACCTCAAAGTCATTTTTTTTTTTTCTGCTCTGACTCAGTAACAGGTAGATTTACATTCATAGCTCCTCCTCTGACTCTTGGTTTCCCAAAACCCAGATCCTTACAACTGCTAGTCCCATTCAGGGCTTCCTCAGGAGTGAGATTTTTTCACATCTACTGATCCATGTGGCCTTCCATTGGTTTGCAGTTCTGTGGAAAAATGGAGCTGATGCTTTTCCTGGCTTCAGACTTTTCCTCAAAACATCAAGATCAGTAATTAAAGGTTTAACATTTGCTTTTTGGCTTGTTGCTATAATGGCTGTTCAACACCTGGCTCCTCAACCCCTTCTTCTCCCTGCTTAGTTGAGGACTTGACACCTTGGTGTTAAAAAAAAATTGAGTGACATTTCTTTAAAAAGCTTTTGTTCTCATTAATAATTTACATGTTATTCAATATTTAAGTCTATAAAAGCAAAACACAGCATCACAAAACTGGCATAGAATTGAGGCTAAATTATTTCTCCTTCTAGCAACAGGTGATAGTCATCTATAGATATAAACAAATTAAGAAAAGGAAATCACATTTGTTTTATTGAGGAATGGGGTACATAGCTAAAAACTACTTTTTTATTTTTCACAATTGTTAAAAGTTTTAAAATATTTTTGTTGACTTTTTGATTAATGTAAAACCTAAACCAAGAGAAAAAATATTTAACACACATGTCTTATGCTACAGGAACACATTTCAATGTTAATTTTTGTGTGTATATACATATATACATTAAAATATAAATATTAAGATATATGCATTAAGATATAACTCTGTGAATGAAGTAAAATGGAAATAGACTGCAAAGAGAAAAAATGATGTAAACTCTCATTTATTATTGATAAAAAATTCATCACATTTTAAATTGAATTGGTAATATTGAATTTCAATGTATTCTAATATGATTGGGAACATATGATTGAATAACAGGAGAGCAGTTTTCAGGTGAAATATCAAAATACCTATGTTTACAATGCATAGAAATAACTTCCCTTCTAGCTATATTTCAACTTTGGATATAACACTTCAGAGGTCAAGTTAAAAATGTGATCAGATACATTGTTTTTGGACATTATTTTAGGAGTACAACATCCAAAACAGATGACTACTTATCTAAAAGAACTTAATGTTCTATAATACACAAAAAAAGTCAGAGAAAATATCCAACTTGACTTGGACCACGTATAGCCTCTTAAAGAAAATAAAGCTTAACAATATAAGCCTCATGCTGATATTCAGGAGGAGGTGGGAAATTTTATTGGGACCTAGGAAAAGGGAACATAACATTTTAGAGGTACATTTTAAAAATTGCTAAGAGTGAAAGTCCAAACTCTTACACTTTAGAAGGTTAATCTCCTCAGAGTTATCTTCCAATACACCCAGCTTTCAGAAGAGTTCACCATAAAAATAATGGATATAGTACACACAGGATACTCTCTGTCAATCAAGACTTTGGCAGGAGATGGATGGTGTATTCAAACGGGTAACTGAAGAGAATTTAATGCGCGGACAATTTACAAAGGTGCAGCCAAGGTCAAGGGAGCAAGGAATGATGAAGAACTAATACAGAGGGGAAGTCTTTGCCAGCTGCAGTCATTACCAGACCCCACAGAGACAACAGCACGTTCAAAACCCGGGATGCTCTTCAGCAACTATGATTCCAGGCAGAGAAACATGGTCAAGGTCAAAATAAGGTTAATAGTGAGAGAAACAGGGAAATAAATGCCCAGAGTCCTGTGCCTTTTCCCTTTGTCCTACTGCCAGTGTCCCTATTGGCAAAGCCAAACCAAACCTGAAGCCAAAGAATTAGGGATCACAGTGAAGTGACCCGGTAGAAATCAAGTTCCCTAGGTGATGGCAGGGTGTATAAATGCATAGTGGAGGAGAAAATAGAGACAATCCCACACTGCTTAAAAATAGTCATGGCTGTACTATTGAGTGAAGTAGAATTTGACCAAAAATATAGTAAATCTTCCGATTTTAATACTAAATTACAAAAGCCAATAGAGCTATTATTCATTAGAGTTTATAATGAAATATATGAATTGGAGGTGGTGATTATAGATGAATATATGTGTATGTGCATAACATAGGAGATTTAAATTTTCTGGTAGCCACAATTCAGAAAGGATAAATTAATTTTAATAAATGTTTATATAACATGATATATAAAATATTGTTTCAACACATTTAATTAAAGATTACTAAGTGGAAATTTTATATCCCACTTTATTTCACAGTGTCTTCAAAAGCCAGTGTACATTTATACACAAGCCACATTTCAGGTGCCCAAGAGCTATGCATGGTAAGTGACCTCCCTGGTTATTGCAGTCCCCAAATCAATTAAAAGTCCTTTGATAGACATGAAGGGCCATTTACTGTTAAAGTGTGAAGAAGAGATTGTATTTGGATATTGTTATTGAATGCGTTTTTCATGTTTCTAGTCAGAAAGACAGAAGATTATGCAAATGAATTTTATGAAGCTCAAAATTATATGAATTAAGCTCATTTAAATCCAATAATTCTACATATCTGTTTTACTCTCTTGCTCTTGCTTTCCCTTCCTGTTATGATTTTGAGGTCAACATAGAAATTTAACCTTGTACTAAAAAGTACAATCTGCAGCTGAAATAATAAAAGGGTTTGGAATGAGATTGTACCTATAAAAAAGGAAGAAGAAGAAAAAAATATTTAAAATATTTTTTATTTTATCGAGATATAATTCACATACCATAAAATTCAACATCTTAAAGTATACAATTATGGTTTTAGGAATAGTCACAAATTTGTGCAGCTATCATCAAATGCAAGAGCATTTTTATTACACACAATATAATCTTTGGGTCAGCTAGCATCTCTCAAATCCTGAACAATTATAAGAATATGCAAAAAATACAATATTATTATATAATTTTAAGAAAGGGTCTCTGTATTCTTGGTATTTTGTATAATAGTAATCTGAAAAAGAACTTATTGGAGTGAATGCTTTATAACTATACTTTAAGTAATTGGATAATTGATTTATCTTTGTGAGTTTATATTTTTCAAAAATACTCTTATTATTGATGTATCTCAGAGAAGTGTTTACTTACTGTGTTTATAGTTTCAATAGTGTGGTAAGAACTATATTGTACCTAGGAAGATTTGTGGTATTTGCAGACAACGCAGTATATGAAAGAGATTTTAAATTACATAGATGTTCTTTAAAGACTTTTAAGGGAATATATCAATTGTTTTATAAACTAGCTGAATATTTTTCTTTTTAAAAGTTCCTTGAAAATGAGTGCAGAACATTTAGGGGTAGAGGTCTAAAATTTTACCAGCAAGCACTATAAAAGTCTTATTTCGTATTTGTTCCAGAACTATATGGTTAGGATCTGTGACAGGAAGGTCCTTTAAATTGAGATCTTATTTTCTTCAACACTACATTATAAGAAGATAGACATAACCAAGTTCTTATTTGGAAAAAAACCCCTCCATGCCAGAATGAGAAGAGTTTAATTAAATTATTAATACCAAACTAACTGATCAAGTTCATTAATTCAAACTCTTTAAAGTGGAGATGCATTCCCCATTCAGGGCAAAAACTGGCTCCTGAAAGTTCTGACCCTCCATGTTGTGAGAAGAGCCAAGAAATTTTAGCTGTTGCACATGTGAATTTTAGTGAATTTCTGTTTTTCTCTCTGCTGCCACTACTGTCCTGGCATGCCACCTTGAGCTCCATCCTTTCCAAGTTCCTCTGGGTTGACCGGTTGCCTTCTGACAGGAGAACGCTCCCTCTTCTAGGCTGCTCTCTCTCCACACCTATTTCATCCACCAACATTTTGTCCTAATTTATTTCCTACTGGTTGCCCTCCTTCTGTTTGTTTAATTGTTTTAAGTGTATTTCCTATTTCTTATTCTATTAATTGTTTTAAGGATCTTCAAAAAATTTGGGGGCTTTCAATCATCTGACAATGAAGCTTTAATTTAAATCAAGTTTTTCCCAACATTTTGCTCAGCAATTTTGTTAACATTTCCTCAATTTTATTCTAGGTCAATTTTTCAAGATGAATATTGTAAGTATTTTAATATATATAAGAAGTACAAAATTTGATAGGTACAGAGTTATCTGTTTATGGTAATCCATTAGTAACTAAAGGAATATGGTTTTTAGTTTAAGCTTTTTAAATACTAAATCTAAACATTTTTAGACTGACATATTTTTATTTTCAATGGAGAAAAATTTTCATGCAATTTTAAAATTTGGATATAGCCCTGATGTATTTTTTTACACCATCACCAAGATTGAAAATCGAAAACACATTTAGTTACACAAAAAATAATTGGTAACCTATATGGTTTGATCCTGAGTATTTACTTAACATCTATTATTTTATTTATGATCAATACTACCCTACAGAGTAAATTTGCCCTTGTACCCAAGAAACAAATGGTAGAGAAATGGTGTCAGTATGGTTAGTAAAAAGTTTTGCCAAAATAATGCTAGATTTCTAAACAAATTGTGAGTGTTGTATAAGGGCAAAAGTCACTGATATCTGCCCTTCTGACATCAGAATTCATGAAATACATTAAAATTATTTTTTAATCAAAATGCAAAGTTAATAGTCATAGTTGCAGTATTAACAATTTCCTACACAGGTCCCATAAACTTCAGTCTGGGAGTGAACTTTCACCCAGATTCTTAACAAAATTCATGAAGTTCCACAAATGATCCTGTGACTTTTAGGCAACCAAAACTCCTATGTTTATTTTATTCCACATGGTTTCAAGTCAATGTGTAATTTTCTAAACCAAATATGAATTGATCTATGAAGACCTCAAAAATTTTAAAATCAATATGGAAGGGAAAGTTAATGCAGCCTTATAAATATTAGTGGCTTATATTACCATTTTGAAACTGTGGTAAACACAAGAAAACATTAAAAAGGAATTTAATTTTAATATATTCATAAAGAAAAACTGAAAGAGCATGTTTGCCCGTATCTCTGATTAAATAACTACTTCCTGGAATTCTTGATCCTTGGGACTGGTAGATTGGTACCACATAAGTTATTACAACTAAATCAAATGATATCATTCACAAAAATTCCCAGACATGAAATATTTTGAGATGTGTCAATGTAGATGACCGGTTTGTTTACTTAGGTGTATGCATACTGAAGTGATTGAACCAAATTTAATTTATGTGATTCACATAGGTAGGTAGATAGATGATAGATATTTGTGTGTGCATGTTTTGGTTTGGATGTGCTTTGTTCCCCAAAGTTTGTATGCTGGAAGATTGGTCGCTAATGCAATGGTGTGGAAAGGTGATACAATCTCTGTCAGGTGGGAAAGTCAGGAACTCAGGTCATGGGGATCCCATCCTTGAAGAAATTAATGCCTGTCTTGCAGGACTGGAATAGTTACCATGAGAATGGTTATTATAATGTAAGACCTGTGTGTAGGGGCCTCTTCTATACAAGTACTCTCCTTGAGGTGGGTGTCACATTATGATGTAGCACGGGGACCTTGCCAAATTCAGCTGCCTGATTTTGAATTTCCCTCCATCCTGCTTGTGAAATTAATAAATCACTTTCTTTAAAAAGGACCCAAACTCAGGTATATTGTTAGAGCACTGCAAAATGGGTCACGACAATATAAGAAGGAAAATGAAGAGTCTGATTCAGTCAGGTAACTCTTAAATGTATGCGTAGAATCAGTGATTGTATATGTTATACAACCTCTGGGATGACTATTAGGGCTCTTAGACTCTGCAGAAACCGCTGCTCTTTACTTACTGATGTCTGAAATTCTGACCTCAAGAATTTTTTCATTTAGATGATGATTCTGTTTTAGTTCAAATTGGCAGTGTAAACTAATGTTTAAACCCATTTTACTACAGTGACAAAATGCTTTGCAGTAGATTTTGTTCGATGTAGCCAGCAATAATGAGGAAGCGAGTCATCTCATGGAATGGAGGGGGACCCTGACTGAAGGACAATGATGGAGCAGCACAATGCAGCAATGTGGGATGAATGGTAATGGACAACAGGCTTCATCTGTGAAACAGTTTTCCCCCAAATCAATTCTTGTCAGAGCAATGAGTAAAATGGTGACACTTTGAAATCCATGAATTGCCAAGTACTGTCAAGTGTATTATTACTGCAAGCCTAATATCTGAGCACATTCACCCCCAGGCATCAACTAATCTTTGCTTAAATGTACCATAGTCAATTCTGCCTATGCAAAAGACAATGAGGAGACACAGGAAATGGCCTCAGTAAATTAAACTGAATTGTCATCTACACTTAGCCTCCGCCATGGCATCATGATTCACATTGTCATGGCAACTAATATTTGAAAAAGAGGAAAGATCAAAACAGATATTCTTCTTTGGTTTGATTAACTGGGAGACATGGTAGGAAAGGAAAAGGTGGAATTTGATATAGCTTTAATAACTATCCTCAATTCTAATAATTTATTTTCTAAGAGATTTGCATTTTAATGGAGTAAATACCATTCACATTTACCTACAAGCAACCTAAAATTTTTTTTCTTTTAGAGAATATTTATTACATGCTAACAATTTGCTGAGAATATGAGCTAGGCTTTGGAAACACAAAGGCAAATCAGAAAAACTTCCTAACCCCAGGAAATTCACTATATTTTGTGGGAAAATTATATTTATTGTTTAGGTAATTATAATGCAATGCAAATACATAGTCTACCCACAAATTTCTATGAAAGTGAAGGAGGGCAAATTATTAATTCTTCTCGAGAAATTAGACAGTCCCAAGGAAGATAGGAGATTTTATAAACGGAATTTTAATAATAAACATTGTTTTTCAACTTGGTACAAAGTTTAACTATATATGGTATTATCAGGAACATTGTCTAATGCTGATCACAGCATTAGACTATATAAATAAATGTTGAAGGAAAGAAACTCCGTATAGTTGTTTCCTTAATACAGTATGCATTGCATAATTATTGGTTTGGGAAGAATGGCAAATTAGGCAGAAATAATAAAATATAAACTCTTGACTTTCTTTTGCAGACCCATTCATGAGTCTGTTCCACCATATATATCAAAATAAACTTTATGAACATGCCGTAGAAAACAATTTTCATTATTTGATCCACAATGACACAACCATGTCTGGGAGCTTACCAAACATATAATCAAAAGTTAATTGTTATGCTATTGCAAAACAAGGTCAACTTATTTTATCTTTGTTTTTAGACTTCATAGTCATACTATAGAAAAGGAAAAACAGATCATAAAAAAGCGCAATATTCTGGATCTGTTCTCTGCATCATGTTGAGATAGTTGAGTATGTGCATTTATGAAATTAAGGTTGTCAATACCATTCTGTTTTATCAATTTAAAATATTTTATACTTGAACATACATTCAGGTTATCAGTAAATCTTTTAGTCCTAGATGCATTCAGCACATTTTTGAAAACCAGTAAGAAGTGCAAGAATGAAAAAGATAATCAGCTGCATGTGCTCAAGAGTACCATATAAAAATACTAAATGCTGTATGAATTCATCAGCATCAGGGCACCCTTAGAATATGAAAGCATACATCGGCATAGAAAAATATTTATGTACACTTTCCAAATTTATTTGACACTGATTTTACATTTGTTGCTCCCAATATTCTTTTTTAGTAGAATGGGCTGGAAGTTTTATGCTTTTTGAGTAAATTAGAAGACAAATTTATTGAGAGGTGAAGTGATTTGCGTCATTAATGAGAAGCCCAGAAAGGCCAATTCTTTGCACAATGTCAGGTGCACAGCATGAACAAAGGGAGCTCTGTAGCGAGTTTTACATTTTAAAAGTTGAGTGTGCTGTGTCCATTATGAGTCAATTTTTACTATCATATCTTCATTTATTTCTACCCTGAAAAACATCAGAGATAACTGGGTCCTTAATGAAATAAATAAATAAATAAAATAAGAAAAAAGAAAAAAAATCCAAACCTACTTAATCTGATAAACTACATGCAAAATGTCTTGTAACAGACAATGAATTCCAGAAATTAGCCATATATTTTTGCAAAGAAGCTATTACATGTATATGTAATATGAGACAGTCCAAGTAGATGAGTAGTTCAAACAACTGTTACTTGAGTTTCTTTCAGCAGTTTTAATTAGTCAATGGTTCCTAGACGACACAGAATTTGAGTCAACCCTATGTTATTGAACAGGTGTGACACATGGAATAAAGAGTAGGCACAGGGCTGGAGACATAACTCAGTTGGTAGAGTGCTTGTCTTGTAAGCACAAGGCCCTGAGTTCTAATCCCCAGCACCGCAGGGGGAAAAAAAAAAAGAGTAGGTACAAACAAATTTGTGATCATATCGGGATTAATTTTTTTTTTTTTTTTTAACTTTTGTGGAGTATTTGTCAGGCAAAAAGTTAGGTTGTTTTGAGATTCGAGGGAGGATTGGAGGTGAGCAGCTTTACTCCATGAAATTTGTGGACTGGGAATGCAATTCCAGTCTGTGTTGCAGAGTACATTGGAAACGAAACAAGTCTTTCAAGAATTCAGGTAACAGAGCTCCTACAATGGGCTGAGAAGCACACAGAAATGCAAGACCTGGTGGTTGAGGTGTTGTTAAGCAGAGAGTGAGTATGTCAGGGATAGTTTCTCTCCTCTGAGGACATTAATCACTAAGAACTGCCTTAAAGGATTCTAGCATACATACCTTCTAAAGTTATTTGCTATTAAATCTTTTATCTGTAATTAATCAGAAAGAATTCTGGGAAGCAAAGAGAGGTTATTGATGATCAGGTGTTCCTCCACGGGGTTTTTTCATGATCAATTGCTCATTTGGAAAGGTGACTTCTCTATACGCAACTCTTTCCAATTGGACAAAAGACCCCTAAGACTTCAGCATACCATACAGCAAGTTCGAAAGAATTGATAGATCACTTCTTTTGCTCTCTCATTTCAAAAGGGTTCTTTTTTCTATTCAATGGTTCTTCTCAAGGTTTTGTAGAATTTTTTTTTCTTTTTTGCATACCTGTTCTCTTTTTTTTTTTTCTCACAGGGTAAAAGGCCTTTTAGGAAACATTACAAGCTTCCTCTGTATAAAACATATATGTTCTTTTTCATGAGGAATTGGAGAGTTGCTTTTCTAACTACAATGCAAACTTGCATGCATTTATCTTCTTCCTTCTGAAATTGAGACATCTGGTTATTATTCACTTTTGTAATAGTCTTAATGCATGTATTCTCCCATCCCCCACACCCACAGAATCATGATTTCATCTTAGCAACTAAGTTTCCTTGTATGAATTCTACTAATAGCTCAAAAATTCTGTTCTTTGGCAAATTGTTTCTTTTTGATGTTCGTAAACAAAGTTTGTTTGGAAGCTTAGAGTGAGATGTTGGTCACAGGTACAAACTTTGAGTTAAAGAATGAACAAATTCTGGGGATCTGAGGTAAAACATAAGTAGTGATGGTTTTGTTACTTAATTTGATTATGATAACCATACACAATGTATGCATGCATTAAACCATCATGTTGCACAAATTAAATATATACCATCTTTATTTGTCAATTAAATATTTTAAAATAAGACTTTCCTTTCTGTTTGATACATAGATGCATCTTCCCTTGCAGTATCAGCTGTGAACCCTCAAGTATGAGTACAATGATGAAGTTCAGAGTAAATGAATTTGTGACCAGGCACTAAACTTTCACCTCTGGAAAAGTGGCTATTGTTGACATCAATGACTCCTTCATTAACCTTAATTATATGATGTAAATGTTCCAGTTCAATTCCATCTATGAAAAGTTCAAAGATGAAAACAGTAATCTTGTCATCAACAGGAAGCCCATCTCTATGTTCCAAATGGCAGGATCCCATGACCCTCAATGGGGTGAAGCTGGTGATGAATATGTTGTGGAATCCTCTGGTGTCTTCACTACTATGGAGAAGGCTGGGGCTTACTTGAAGGGTGGAACCAAAACAGTTACGATCTCTGCCTTTTCTGCTGATGGGTGTGAACTCTGAACGTATACCAATGCCCTCTCGTTGGGCAGAAATACCTCCTGCACCACAGATTGCTTAGTCCCACCTGAAGTCATCCATAACAACTTTGGTATTGTGAGTGGACCCAATCACAGTTCAGGCCATACTGCTAATCAGAAGACTGGCTGTGGTGTGATGACCACTGAGATGCCCAAACATTACCCATGCATGCACCAGCATTGTCAAGGCTATGGGCAAGGGCATAGAATAGAAGGCTCACTGGCATTATTGTCTGTACCTCAACCAATTGTGTTGTCATGAATCTGACCTGGAGAAAGGTGCTAAATATGACATTGAGAATGTAGACAAGCAGGCCCTGGAGGGTTCCATTTGGGGCTGTATGGAGTAAAAGATTGTTTCCTCTGATTTGAACAGTGACACTCTTCCTTTAATGTTGAGGCTGGCATTGCTCTCAATGACCACCCTGTTGAGTTCATTTTCTGATATGACAATGAATTTGTCCATAGCAAAAGGGTGGTAGGCCTCATCGACCATAAGTTCTCAAAGAATAAGATTACCAACAGTAGAGACCTTCAGCTGCTGGGAGTCCTGATCCAATTCAGTAGCCCAACACACTGAGAATTCTCCTCATAGTCTCCATCCCAGACCCCCTGAAGAAGTGGGGGTGTCTGTCTTAGGACAGGTAGCATGTATACAGTCCACTGTATCCAGAACCTATATACATTCATACTATAGACCTAAGTATAACATATAGAACTATTAAACTTCTAGATGAAAATATTCAGAAAAGACTAATTTCTGAAGTCAATATGGTCAGATGATTGTACTTGATTTAATTCTAAAGGAGACACAAAAAGAAGTTTAGTTTTATAGTGCTGAACCACCTCTTTCCATGCCACCAATTTTACAATATATGCAGGCTTTGCTAGATTTTGCAGACCCCACAAAAGCAGTGGAGAATTTCTGTAAATATAACACTCAAATAATTACTTCATGTACAGTATACATGTCATCACATTCACTTGCCATTTTCATGGTGGCTTGTCTTTTCTACATTTTATTATTCATTTATGATAGCTATTATAGGCCTTTCAGATTCTATCTTGCTCTCCAGAGAAATATTTATGGCTATTATAGGGCTCTTATGAGAAGACCCAAAGATAGTTAGTGCAGAAACCTTGTGAAATGCTGCATTAGTACCGAGATGGGCTGACAGTAAAAAATCTCAAGTTGTTTCAGAGTCCCTCTTGATGAAGATTAAAAGGCAAGTTACTCCTAGTGAGGTTTTCTTTTCACCCAGGAGAACCAAGTTATTTTTGACATGGAGGTTAGAAAGCATAAATTATCACAATTCTGCAAATAAGAGCTCTTTTGGAAAGGTCACCAGGAGGAAAGTAAGAAAGGTTTAGGATGTACAGTATCTACAAACAGATCTGTGAATGCAGTTTAAAATTTATTGCAGAATTACTCATAGAAGGTACTCACAGAGAGATGCTAGGTGCCTGGAATAGAAATAGCAAGGTCTTAGCTAGCAAAAAGTACACATTTTAGTCCTTCCTTATCTGAATGGTGTTGTCATAGATTTTAGAACATAAGCCTCTTGAGGGAAGGACACTGGAGTGTTTTATTCTATTTTGTATTCCTTGCAGCTGGAATAACATCTGATACATATTTGGTCCTCAAGCAATATCTGAAGAATCGATACTTGAATCTTGCTAAAGCTATTCATTCATTTACATTTAATTACTATCTTACCCTGAAGGGTAATTTTTGTTTTGTTTTTTGATTAAGAAAGTTGATTTTTTCACAATAGAGTGACATAAATTTTAGTTCACAGGATAATACCTTCTGTTCTCTTCAGTTACACACATTTGCTATTATTCCAAAAAGTTACTAAAATTATTTCTTTGTAAATGACACATTTTCATTGCTTTGTCTAAAACTATAACTGATTGTTAAGAAGTAAAAATATAGAAATTAATTCAATTCCAGAATTTTTGCAAAGCATTGATCTGAAATATAATGACCCACATTGCACTAGTCAAATACCTCTAATCTTGGTGAAGGAACCAAAGAGAACAAGAGGAAATACTTGAGTTACATCTTTATTTGTACTTGAATGAACAACAGTTTTGCCTGAAGTTTTCTCATGTATCATTTTCCTCTGAGCAGTTAGCAAGGTGAGATAGGGCTCCATCAAGACACTTGTTTAAGTCATACATAATTTGTTCATGTCACATTATTGCAAAAAAAAATGAAACCTGCTGGGCACTATGGCACAAGCCTGTCATCCAAGTGGCTTGGGAGTCTGAGGCAGGAGCATCATGAGTTCAAAGCCAGCCTCAGCAAAAGCAAGGTATTAAGCAACTCAGTGAGACCCTGTCTCTAAAAAAAATACAATATAGGGCTGGGGATGTGGCTCAATGGTTGAGTGCCCCTGAGTTCAATCCCCAGTACCAATAAACAAACAAACAAACAAAGCAAACTATAGTCACTATTTTAACTTCATTTAAAACAACTTATAAATGAGTCACATGGATACTATGTAATCAAAAGGCAAGGAGAAAAGTATATTGCAGATTATAAAAAAGGTATATTTTGCTTGAATTCCAGCCCAACTACTTACTGTGTAATCTATGATATATTTTTACCTATTATTCCTCATATAATGAATAGAAAGATAGAAGTTCACAGGAATATTGTGAGAATTAAGTGGAAAAATATTATGAACACAAGGAAACTGACAGCATTTACATTTTGTTCTCACAAAGATGTATTCTGGATTCATCAATGTTTATCATTTTTGACAAGAGAACTTTGGCAGATAACTACAGGAAAACTGTGTAGTCAATGTGCACAAGGCAGTGACACAGGTCAGGATATGCAGCAAGGTGACTCATCCTAATCCTGGTCATGACATTTTAGACATACAAGCCACTTCTTTTGTTACCATTAAATAGTACAATTATTTAAAAATCATTTTAACATTCAGTAGATTGTATCTACATAAAGCTTTGTTGCAACTAATCAACCATTATGTCCATGATCCTTCTTTATAATTGAATATTTCTTTCTAATATTAAAAACATGAAGTTTCATTTGGATTACTTCTTGTATGCTCACAGTTTTCTGGCCATGTATTTCCTTCCCAGTGTTTTTGGTCATCTGATTTTTGCTATGCTACAATGTCCTTTAAGCCTATGAGAAAACAAACAGAAGTGGCCCCTTCAAGGATCATGTCACTGTGAATGATAAAAGAGCAAAAACAGACCTAGAAATGAATTTTCTGTCCAACCATCCCTGAGTTTGCCCAATATATTGCTTTCTTCCCTTTCACATTTCTGTGAGTGCCTGTTTCCATACTTGACCATTCATTGTTAGACTATTGACAAGGAAAGTGGTTGTCCAGGACCAAAAAATGCAGGGACCGCTCAATGTGTTTGGGATGCGGTTGCATTTTTTGTTTTTCTCTATCTGCTGTTTGTAGATAATGCAAGACACAGTAAATGCTTCAGAATTTCATTTTAGCTCAGCACAAAGCTTTTTAATAGACCATGTTCGTTCTGGTAATGTGCTCATTGGCCAGGTATCCAGCAGCTTATGTCAGTCCTCTTAGCTGTATTAGCTACCTGTAAGTGCAGCTCCCAGCAAGATGAAATGACCTGGGACCAATTAATTGAAAAAGAAAAAAAAATGTAGTAAATGCCGTTGGGAGTGATTAACAAAACTAGCTATGCATCAATTGCAGATGGCCAGAGACACTGCTTGCCAAATGGAGTTGGCTACATACAAAGGAGAACATATTGTTCAAGCAGCAGGACTTGTGGAGGATGTAGAAATTCCAGCAAAATGGGCAAGAGCAGATACAATGTTACCTAAATGTAACAGAGAAGATATATTCTCTTATAACTTAATTATTATTGTTGCTGTATTTTATATACATGTGTGTATATATAAACATATATACACGTGTGAATGCATATATGTTCATATACATGTGCACACCATTTACATTAAACCTCGTATATAATTTTCTGAATCTTTTGACCTAGAGGCTCTGAAAAACTGTTGGAGATTAAGCATCCTAGAAAGTTATTGGTTTAGAACTTGTGGTCAAATTGTGCATTTATTTTTTTAATAGTAAGAGTTTTCTTGATTCTAGACAAGAGGTTTTATGGCTAAAACTTCATTCTCCAAATGGTATTCATTGTAAATTATCATTTTCTGTCAAAAATAAATCTTCTTGCTTGATCAAAGACAAACCAGAGTTTATAACTGAGAAAGCTGTTTTCCATTCTTCAAAAAAGGATTTTCTCCAATTAAATGTTTGAATTAATTAATCTGTAATCTTTACATTTTACATATGAATTTACAGGAAGAACATAAATTCTATTCACGGGAATAGTTGAATTCTATGGCTTCCCAAAGAGTATGAGTAAGTCAAGGTGATGATCTTTGCTGAGATTTCTTAACATTTGCACATATCTTTTTAAAAATTTATTTATTTCACACGTATCTTTATTAAAGGCCTTTGGACAGTTTATTCTGCTTTTGGATATCTTGATAAGAGAAGTTTCTGAAGGGTGTTTTAATGACCACATTGATTCTGTTCTTGAACATTCAGTTGAGAGATTTAGTGATAACCTCTAAGAAGCTGGGCAAACTAGGCTGCAGCTAAATATTTGAAGAGCAAATGAAGTCATGATCCACTACTACTTAATTCATTTTTAACACTTAGATTCTCACTAACATCTCCTGAGGCATTTTGCCAATTAGGTCTCAGCTGTGAGATCTACCTCAAAGATTGACACTTGCCCAATAACTGTTATTACTTAGTGATCTTCTCATATTAAGCCAGTATCCTCAATGTTATTACCTCATATTTAACATGAAAATTGTTACAAAGATAGTCAGTATTCCTATAGTGATTCCATGAATGGAAAATAGCATGCAACTATATTTCTCAGCTTAGCTAGGTTATGCTTTCTGAAACCTACATGAGTAATATCAAAAGGCAGTTTATGCAGTTGCACAATGATTTTCTGTGATAATTCATCTAAATACCTAAGGCTTAGCTCTTTTCACTTGATATCTGGGACATTCAGTAGGTACTGGTTGATTGAGGGTGGCATACAGAGCGACTTTGTGATCACGTTAAAAGTTGTCCTTCATGCTTCATTTTTTTTACTATTGTATAACAAAAATTCCCTTTAAAATAGGCAAAAGATATATGCATATTAGATCATCAGTGCATAGGAGTTCAATTAATTTTCTCATGTTCTGAAACAAGACAAGTGAGTGTGATTTTCCCCAAACCCAGAAAAGATCCCTCTATACTCCTTGAAAAAGAATATTATGTACAGTGGATTCACAAGAAAGGAAAAGGGTACTTAATCTTGAGTCAGTTCAAAGGATATAGCAATATTTATATTCAAAAAACTAAACTTCGTTGCCTAGATATTGATTCATTTTTATTTGAAGGCTCCATTCCATTTAATTGGAGGGAAAATTAATTTTAAACATTTATGAGGGTTTCCACAATAACAAACCCGTGTCACTTTTATAGACACTAAATTATTTCAAAGAACTTGGTAGAAAGCTCCTAGTCTTGGTAGAAAGCTCCTATCCATCTGTCCATGGATATTTCTAGAAATGTTCATTATTGTCTTTCTTACACTTTTTGTGAAAGACTCTGAAAGTGAGTAGCTGGACCGCATAGTCATCCTGACAAGGGGTCCTTTGGTGTGATTATTTCAGTTTTCTGTGTGATTTTATTGCCTTTCAGCACATTGAAATAAATGAGGACAGATATTTATCTTTTTTTGGAGGTATTATCTTTGATTTTATTAGTAATTTGGTCCTGTTTTTGTCTTCAACCTATAAAACAGCTCAGTTCACAGAATATTTTCAAAGACAAAAGTCTTTAGAACAGTAAAATAAATATCTCCATATATGTTAAAACTAAAACAACAATAACAAAACAAACAAACAAAACAAAACCCACTTGATTACCTGACCATCTTAAAATAACCATAAGTGAAATAACCATTTTTTTCTTGGTTAAGTATTCATGTATTTTAACAACTATCTTAATCTGTTTTTATTATAGAGATGGTGGTGTTTTTCTAAAAATTGTACTTTTCAACATGATTATTTTATTTATTTTTCAGAAAATTGAAATTATTGCTACCTTCAATGGTTCTTCAAGAATATACTATTTTTAACTGAGAAAACACTCTATAGGTGCTGAAGTGCCTGGTAAACTTAGGATAAAAGTTGCTAAATAAAATGTATCTACACACACACACACACACACACACACACACACACACACACTGCCCAGGATTGGGGATTGAACCTAGGAGCACTTTAGCACTAAGCTAAATCTCCAGCCCATCTTATTTTTCTATTTTGAGACAGGCTTTTGCTAAATTGCCAAGGATAGCTCACTTCCTTTTGATTTCTTTTCTTTTCTGCCAGGACTGGGAGATTGCCTTCTTCTTATCTCTTTGGGAGAGTTAAGAATGGGGTAGAAAAACAATTTTTTATTTAATGACTCTGAGCAAGTATTTTTAATATGTGCTGATTCTGTTATAACTATGGGGAGCATTTTGGGGTTATGTTTTTTGTCTAACCACACATTCCTTCCTTGAAACAATGCACACAGAGTTGAGAGTCTGTTTAGTACTAAGGAAGGAGAGAGGGAACTATAAGGGGAAAGGAAACAGGTGAACATCTCCAAATTTTATTTCATCATGCCAATATATTTGGTATGGGTCACTAAAGATTTATGTACCAATGAGGTGGCAGATACTGATTAAAGTTCAGTATGAAAGTCTCTGTTCTTCAAAATTTCAGGTTGATGGAGAACATAGATGATTAAGATGTTTTTATGATTCAATGTCATGTGATAGATGATGTAAACATGAAGTTCAGGGTAACAAGCTAGATACTTAGCCCAGTGTGAGTGAGGAATTTGGTAGGATAAGAAGAAAGGTGCCGAAGAGTATAAGCCAAGGAGTGGGATAGCAGGGTCAAATGGTGGATCCATTCCAAGTTTTCTAAGGAATCTCCACACTGCTTTCCAGAGTGGCTGCACCAACTTGCACTCCCACCAGCAATGTATGAGTGTACCCTTTTCCCCACATCCTCGCCAACACCTGTTGTTGCCTGTGTTCTTGATGAAAGACATTCTAATTGGGGTAAGATGAAATCTTAAGGTGGTTTTGATTTGCATTTCTCTTATAACGAGTGATGTTGAACATTTTTTCATAAATCTGTTGATTGCTTGTAGATCTTCCTCTGTAAAGTGTCTGTTCATTTCCTTGGCCCATTTATTGATTGGGTTATTGGTGTTCGTGGTGTAAAGATTTTTGAGTACTTGGTAGATTCTGGAGATTAGTGCTCTGTCTGAAGTGTCAAAAGCCGAATGGTCTCTCTGATATATGAATGATGATGCATAATGTGGGGGGGAAAGATGGCAAGAATGGAGGAAAGATAGCTAGCATAGAGGGAAGGGAGGGGTGGGGGTGGGTGGGGGGTAAAATTAATAACAGAATGTGTGACAGATACCATTGCCCTGTGTACATGCATGAATGCACAGATGGTGTGACTCTACCTTGTGTACAAACAGTGAAACAATAGCTGTACTCCATTTGTGTTCAATGAATCAATAAGTAAATAAAAGAATAAAAATAAAAAAAAAAAAAAAAAAAAAAAGAAAGTGTCTCCAAATACAAAGTGGGTAGATACAATCAATACCAAATCAATGGAGGAATATGAATATCCTACTTGTGGACTTCCTGCCTCCAAACTATAAAAATAAATGCTTGTTGTCAAAAAAAAAAAAAGAAAGGTGCCGAAGAGGAGGTTAGAGAAGATTTTAATATTAAGAATGGAAAGGAGCTGGTCAATTAAAGTGAAGGAGATGCCAGTCAGAAAAATACATTGTGACTAAATGAAGTCTGTTAAAAAAAATATATACATGTATATATATATATGTGTGTGTGTATATATATGTGTGTGTGTGTGTGTATATATATATATATATATATATATATATATATAGTGACTAAAAAGATATTTGACAGTTTTTGTTTTCTAAATTTTGGCACTTACACTTTACTACAAACATTCATGTAAAACTTTTGAGGAGTCACACAGGTCTTTAAATAGTAAATACAAAGGAGTAAAATACAGGATCATCTAGTAAATGTGTTTTACACTTTATAAGAAGCTACCAAATGGCTGCCATTTATAACATTTGGACTGATCTCTTTACTCAGAAGCAATGTATGAGAGGTTCAATAGATTCACATCCATGGCCACAATTTTTATTTACGATCTTTTCAGTTCTGCCACTTAATATGGCCAAGAAGCAATTGAAAATCTGGTATTATTCATTCTGCCATGATGGAATGAAAAGCCCAGCATTGGAAAAGTATGTTCAATGAATGATACTGGAACAACAGGATACCCATGTGGGAAACAGTAGCCATGACACCACAGTCTTCCAAACACACATACACCAACACTCACAGAAAATAATATTTCAAGATGTATCATTGTCACAGAAACAAAAGTTAAACTATACTGATTTCAGAGTATAGAGAACATTTTCAGGATTCTGCAAAAGCAATTTCTTTCAACTTTGACATCACATTAAACGTAACATAAAAATAGTTGATATACTGAACTTTATGAAAACATAAACTTCTGTGTATCTTAGAAAACTAAAAAGAGGAAGCCACAAAATGGGAAAAAAATTACACTACATACATATCAGAAAGATCATGTACCGAAATGCATAAAATACTGCTGCAAATGTAAAGGAAAATAGCTTTTAAAAAAGTGCAAATTTTGAACATATGACTTATAAAATGAAAAACAAGTGATCAAAAAATACATGAAAAATCACTCAATTTTTTTTTAGTGTTCCTCAGACAATTTCCTAAATATTTTTTGGAGTTGTTGAATTCTGGATTTAGAAATTGAAATTTTTGCCAGAAGAGAAGTTAAAGTGGTAAAAGAAGTTTCTTTCTCCATTTAAAGCAAATGTTTCTTTATAGAAAAGTACAAATAGAGTCTGGAGAAGATTTTTTTTTCTTCTGAATTAGAGTGTTTCTTTTTGAGACTAAAGGGTCTCTTCTAATTTTGAGATTATGACTGAGATACATTTTATAGGGTATAAATGAAATGACAATTTTAAATTCTATCACTGTCATTATTATTATCCCCCAGTGAAAGTATGTCCCTGATACTTCCAATTGCATGAAAGTAGCACTCTATTAAATAGTGAAAGAATACCAAATGATGTGATTTTAGTTCTTCGTGTGATAAAAATTTAGATTTATTATTATAAACACTGGCCTTAAAAATGGATGTAAACAATAAATAAAATTTAGACATTAGGTATTTATATCAGTCATAGTCATTCAGGTATCATATGGGAGAGGTACAGAGAATATACAGAGGAGAATCTGTGTAGCTTTGTTTTATATAGTTAATTTCATTTCACTGAAGTAACAGCAAGATCTTGAATTCTACAGAAAAGAATCATAGATGAGTCCCTGTATTATTTAAATTAAAAAATCAGATCTGTTATAATATTGATGCTAGTGTGTGTGTTGTACCTGAACACATAACCTATCTTAAAAAACTCCAAGTCAAAGGACACATACAAAACAGCTCCCCAACAAATGTATATAAGTTCAGTTTGAAATTACAAAATCTCAGAGACCACCTCAAAGGCAACTGTGATCCAAAACCACAAATTTCTCTATGTGCTCAAAAAGTGTTTCGCGTTTTAGACACCATCATTTAAAATGTGATGGTATTTTGGAAAGTTGGAATCCCTTCAGAAAATGAATTCTTAGAAACAGATGTAGTGCTACCTCATAAAACTTCCAGAACAAAACGAGATGACTTTTTCAAAAGCACCTGAAGCAGAAGCAAACACAATTTTGGCCATAAATAACTGAAAGTAATCTTTTTTGTTGTTGTTCAGTATTGTAAAATCACTCTGTACTTGACTTGTGGTCAAATCCACACAAATTTGTGGGAGGAATGAATGAGTAAAATGATTTTCATGGGAGAATGAAGACAATAAGAATATCCAAGTACATCAGCTAAAAAAGAGAAAAAGAGGGAAAGAGAAGAAACAAAGGAGAAAAAAAGGAAAGCAGGGAGAAAATACAAACACACAATGTTTGTTTCATATTTGCCAATGACAGAAATATCTGAGAGTGTATCTTAGCAGTAAACTTCTTGTTTAAGTCATATGAATAATTGATTTTATGAATAACTTGATATATTTTCAGAATAGCAGTTCCTGTTTTTGAGTTAGTGATAGATATTTGCAGTAAGTTTCTATCATGTTCTTTTAAAATAAATTATACTGAAAACTGGCATCCTAAAGAACACAGAATAATCATTTTTATAAGAATTTTATGATACACAAAATAGCACATGTCACATGACAGACATATCACTTGCCCTGTATGTTGCCACACTCCAGAAATACAGACATGAATAAACCGTGGGGTCTGCTTTCAAGAAGTTTGCATTCGAGTGAGGAGACTGAAGTAAATAGAAATGTACAAAACAATATTCATGCAGAAATAGGTGAGAACCCAGAAGGTCGAGAGACTCACTCCCCAATAGAAAGTAAAATTAATATTTTGCAATGGAAATAGTATTTGAGATGAGTTGTGAAGGGTTAGCACAGCTCTTAAGTGCACAGAAATAGAATGGAATACTAGGTTGAGGGGAAAGAATATTAAAGGAGTCCATCAAAACAAAAGGGTGAAGTCTATGAAAATTTCTTTGAAACTTACCATTGGCCATGGATATTATAAATGAGCCAGATATTAGTTGGAATAAAAAAATAGAAATCAAATCTTTCCATGGAACCAAACGATTTTTAGTCTCTGCAAGATACAGTTTTCAATGCACTCATGAATATGGTAATAGTAATGATCACCTCCAGTGTACTTTCATTAAATTATACCAAGCTTTGGGTGTTTTTAGTTGTTGCTTGTTTGGTTTTGGGTACCAGGGATTGAACCCAGGAGCACTTAACCACTGAGCAACAACCCCAGTCCTTTTGGTTTTTTATATTTTTGAGACAGGATCTTGCTAAATTGCTTAGGACCTTGCTAAGACCTTAAGGCTAAGGCCAACTTTGAACTTGTGATCCTCCTGCCTCAGCCTCCTGAGTTGCTGGGATTATAGGTGAGTGCCACCACATCTAGCTTTAGGGTCAGTTGTATAATCCTCTTCATCATCTTTCATTTCTAGCTGAGAAAACTTTGACTCAAAGAAATCATATAATGTGCTAGTAGCAATAGCTAGTAGCAAATTGTGGGGAAAATATTTAAACCTAAGTCCCATTTCTAGCTATATCACTGAGGCTTGTATAAGCAAAGTAATCATTTGATTTTGATGACTTTCTTCATCTGAAGGCTGGCAATGGGACTGGATAGGTAGAGCACTTGCCTAGCATGTATAAGGCCCTGGGTTGTATACCCAGCAATTTAAAACAAACAAAATTTTGGCAATTATACTTAAATCTAATTCTGAAAGCTAATGGAATTTAACAAGATAATTTAATAGAAAGTCTTTTGTAAGCAACAATGTATGGAATCACTACTAATGATGCATATAAAGCATATTCTAGGTATTTGTGCTAGTTTGAAGATCAATGATAATGAGACTAGGAAACTTCAGCCAAGAAAGTTGTCTTTCTAGAACTGTTTATATTGATAGAGACAACATTTTCCAGAGTATATTTTCTAGAGCACAATTTCTAACACAGAAAGTATAGGTTTATTTGTGGCAAAAGTATTACATTTTAAAAATACAGATTCAAACAAATCTAAACTATCATTATTTCCTTTAGGATTTCTTAGAGCTTTTAATAGGTATTCAGTGAATTTCAAAGAACTGATAGAGACTGAAGGACTTATTAAACTTTTTCCAAGCTTGGAAAATTATTTTCATGGACATTATTTTATTACTCAAGCTTTATGGAATACTCTTTAGAAATTCTAAAGATGATACACAATTTTAACCTCAGTATCTATGTATGAACATTAGTGTAGACATTTTAAAAAGTAAAATATGCTTAGGGTTCTTTACTACTGTAGCAGTGCTAAAAAATAGTTTTTTTTAGTTGGAATTTATCATTTTCTTCTTGACATTGAAGTTACTAATAAATATTAACACTAATTAATAATAATTGTTATTTCTTAATACTTTAATTTGTACTAATTCACAGTCAGCGAGAAATACAAATATAGAAATGAGCTTAAGTGTCAGTAAAATTGGACTTTCAACATCCTAGCACAGTAAGGGACCCTTGATTATCACAAATGATGCAAATGCAAATTGTTCACTTTTTCAACCATTTTCTTTCCAGTGAGCCTGCCTCCTAGTGTTTTTCTCTCAAATGCATGTTTTTTCCTGAACTTTGCAGTGGGAATTCAGTTCAATTCTGGCTAATTAATGATTATGGGATGTTAACTGAGAAATTTTTTTTGAAGATTTTTACAAAAAGTGATAGGCACATGAGATAAATAGTCTTATAACTTTTGCTCTTATTTTCTGTCTTTGGGTGTGGCTAAAGCATCAGTTTTGCAGTAGGGAAGAGAAAAGAGATTCTGATAATAATTCATAGTAGAGGTCAGGAAAAAGCCTTGGTCTTTTTGGATAGTGTTGAGCTATGAAAAGTGTTAACCTTGGACTTGCTTTTGACAATCCCTTCCATATAATTTAAACCCCACCTAATTCCAATTTCTTGCTGATGATCAGCTGTGTCTCCTACCTGATTGAAGAAGATCTACAAAGAGTTAGATAAGGCTCCTGTGTGTGTGTCCTGGATAGTCTGGAACAATTGAGTATTTTCCACACCCAGTAGCAAGCATTTTTGTGCTATATAGTCATATTATCTTTGAGTCTATACTTTGACTTAATACTACAAAAGACTCTGACAACAATTGTTTTAGAAAAGACAGAACAGTGTTTTCTCACACACCATCACCACATAAAAATATTTAAGTCAACATATTTTTCTTCAGTTGTAAACATAGTATAGACATCCTATTCCCAACTCCACCTGCTAAGAAAATTTAAGAAACGTTATTTATGAAATAAAAGACATCTCTGAAAGTTGGAGAGAAGGGAGCACAGTGGCATGAGTCCTTAGGGCACAGTGTCCAATATTTGTGAATTTATTGTTTGCATTTTTGCTTTAAATATCCCAAAGTTTTGGAAGTGAAAAAACTGGCAGCACGATTAAAATATAAGACCCAATTCTGTGCTGTCTATAAGGAACTTGTTCCAACATACACAGGTTGAAAATGAATTAATATAAAAAAGATATAGCATGCATCAGAGGAGGAGAAGCTAGATTTTCACATGAAATAGATGTTGTAGACAATAAAATAATCAGAGATAGAGAAAATATATGATGATAAAAGGTCAATCTATGCAGAACCTATAGTAATCCTATTTGTTTATGCATGAAGCAACTTAGCTGAGAAATATAAGAATAAAAATCCCATATAACTGAAGGGATAAAGAGAGAAATTCACAAATTGGAAATTTCAAAATGCTTCTCTCAACAATTGATCACTAGCTAGACAGAAAATCAGCAAAGATATACCACTGACATCATCATGCAACAGAATCTAATAAAAATTTACAGTACACTAACCCAACAACTGTAGCTTATATACTGACTTCAACTGCCAACACACATATAACAAGTTCATATATTGGTCCATAAAAGAAACCTCAGCAAATTTAAAACCATACAAAATATGCTCTCAGACTGTAAAGGAATCAAACTTGAAATAAACAAGAGAAGGAAAATACTCAAACACCTGGGAATTACACAACACAATTTTAAATAATCCATAGAACAGAGGAAAACTCAATGAAAAGAAAAAGTTGTTTCACATCACTAGTCATTCAGGAAATGCAATTGAAAACCACCAGGAAATTCTGCTGTACATCTATCAGAATGACTAAAAAATAATGCTGGTGAGAAACTGGATCACACATGCATTCCTCTTGGGAACATAATATGGTATAATAGTCTAGGAAATAATTTGGAAGCTTCTTACAAAACTAAATATACAACTACTCTTTGACTCTTTGACTCTGGTCTATTATTCCAAAGAAATAAAAATCTAGGCTCACACAATGACCTGTATACAGACACATATATGTAGATGTAGTTGTATTTGTATATGTATATGTATTTCTAACAATTTTATTGTAAGTACAATAGTCCCAAACTGGACACTATCCATACGCTATTTAATGACTGAATAATTAAACGGTAGTGCATCCATCTGAATTAGTCTCCAGAGAGTTGTGCCTACTGAAACTGCTAATCCAAAATGTTTACATGGCTTAAGAATGTGTGATTAGAAAATATCTAGATAACATTCCTGAATGAAAAACTATAGAAATGGAGAAGAGATTACTGGTTGCCAAGAATGTGTGGATGGGGCATATGGGCATACTATGGTTTGCATCCATGAGTGTTCCCAAAGGATCTATACATTGGCAGCTTGATCCTCAACATGGGGCTACTGGCAGGTGGTAGAAACTTTCAGCAGAGAGGCCAAGCAGGAGGTCATCTGAGGCTGAACCTCTAAGGGACTCTTTTCCTCTTTCTCTTTGCTTCCCAGCTGTGAGGTGAGTTTTGCCCCAAGCTGCCTCAATACAGACCTCAAAACAACGAATTGACCATGAAGTAACACCTCTTCAATTGAGCTAAAATAAACCTTTGCTCTTTGTCAGTTGATTACCCTAAGCGTTGGTATAGCAATGGAAATCTGACTAACACAATGTAGGAACAAAGTGTGTAGGAATAAAATGGCAATGAAGAGAAATACTTTGTTAGTGGTAGTGTTGTGTATCTTGACCACAAAATTACCAAATCCTGGCTGCAATAATGTATTATACTTCTGTAATTACAGTTGATAATATTGAGAAATTAGGTTGGAAGTATGTGGAATTTGTCTGTATTATTTCTTAGAACTGTATACCAACCTGAAATTATCTCAATTGAAAATAATATGATACCTTAAAGTGTGAGGGCAATTATTATAATAATTTCTATAAAATGGAATGTTAGGAGAGATATTATGGTTACTATCAGGATTAAACTAGCAACTGAAATTTATAAGACTAGTTAGAATTAATATCAACTTAGCTTCAATACAAAATACAAAACTTTTTTCTCCTAGCCATTTCTCTTTTCCTCACCTTTTGTGTTGTTATTGGTAAAAATAACAATTTTTATATTCTGTGCCAGTTAACGGAGATTTACAACGTTTTGAATTTGTCATTTAAATCACATATGAAATAAAAAAAGCAGTTAAAGGCAAATTGTGCATTAATGCTAATACTGGTTTTTGTATTTTCCTGTTCAGATTGTATCTATGTATTTACATTTACTGAAATTAGTTGTTTCTTCATATGAGTCAAGGTACTCTCCAGTGTCCTTTCATTTCAGCATGAAGTCATCCCTTCAGGATTTTTTTCCTTAGGAAAAACTCCCCTAGCTGCTGTTTATCTTATAGGGTCTTGATTTATCCAGTTTTGAAGGATGACTGTTGAGAATTATTGGTTGGGAGTTTATATATATTCTTCTTTAAGGACTTTCAAAATGTCATCCATACCTTTCTGGTCTCAATGGTTTCCGATAAAAAATATGTTCTTACTATTTTTAGGAATCCCTTGAATGTAATGTGTTGCTAATTCCTTCTTTTGAGATTCTTTGTCTTTTTCTTTCAAAAATTTAATTATAATATGTCTTGGTATAGATCTCTTTGCACTTAACTGCAATTTCTTAAGCTTCTCAGATGTGTACACTTATGCCTTTTATCAAATTTAGGATGTTTCTGTTCATTATTTCTTCAAACTTTCTGATAAAGTCTTACTCTATTATGTTTTGTTTTGTTTTGTTTTGTTTTGGTGGGGGTTACCAGGGATTGAACTCAGGGGCACTAGACCACTGAGCCACATCCCCAGCCCTATTTTGTATTTTATTTAGAGACAGAGTCTCACTGAGTTGCTTAGCACCTCACTTTTGCTGAGGCTGCCTTCAAACTCATAAACGTCCTGTCTCAGCCTCCACAGCTGCTGGTTTTATAAACTTGTGCCACCATTATTGGTATGCTTTATGGTGTCCCCAGATTGTCCAGCCCTTATTTAGTTTTCTTTGTGCATTTTTTTTCTGCTACTTAGACTGGATAATTTCAATTGGCTAGTCTTTAGATTCAATGATTCTTCTTTAAATTTAGAATATGCTAATTAATCCTTTAAGTGAGTTTTTATTTAGGTTATTGAAATTTTAGCTGAATAATTAATTTTTTGCTATGAATTCAGTCTTCTCATTGATATTGCATATTATTTCATACATTATTCTCTTAGTTCCTTTAGCTTTCTGTGCATTATTACCTTTAGCTATTTTAGCATATTTAAGATAATTTATTTAAAGTCATCATGTAGGAAGCCCAATATCTGTGCTTTCTTAAGGTCCGTTTCTATTGATTTGTTTGCTTGGATAAGATACATTCTTGTTTCTTTGCATCCTTTTTAATTATTTTTTTTCAAACTGAACATTGTGGATACTATAATGTGATAATTGTAAAAGTCATAGTCTTTCCTTTCCACATGATTTGTTTTTATAACTTGCTCGAGATTATAGCTGTTTGTTATTTACTGATTTTTCTAAACTGTTTTTGTAAAGTCTGTATTATTTGGGTTGTCTCTGAAATCTCTTTCTTTCATTTGTGTGATTCTGGTGTTTGAAAGAGTTTTCTGTGAATTCCATAGCGGGGAGAGAGAGGTGGGTGGAGAGGGAGAGAAAGAGAGTTAGAGAGAAGCTGAGGGGTTATGGAGGGGTGGTGATATGGAACAGTTGCACACACACACAGGTACACACATACAGACACACACAGGAAAGTAAAAACAACTACAAAAAAATAATCTGTCTTTGTTCATTGGTTCTATGGTAGAGTACATTCCTTAAGTGCTGAGCCATACCATATAAAACTGCATCATTCTCTCTCTCTCTCTCTCTCTCTCTCTCTCTCTCTCTTGCACTGAGCCTAGTGATTATGTGCTGGTGAACGTTTAGGATTTCTCAGACCTCTTCCATGTAAAGAAGTGCTCCTGGTAGTCCACCTTGGAAATGGGCGTGGCTTTCCATGTCACCAGTTTGCACAGTCCCTATTTCCCTTAGAAATTTTCTTTACTCTTATTTCCCTTAGACATTTTCTTTCTTTCTTTCTTTTTTTTTCTTCTAAGAAGAAGTGCTTTGTTTGCTTCAACTATAATCTTTTGCTGCAAGTGATCATGGGGTTTTCATTTGCCTTTCAAAGTTTCCAAGGAATGCCCACTGGTTTTGCACACTGTATTTTCCAAGTTAGGTGAATCAAAGGCAAACACCTTCCCATGTATGGTCTAGTGATAAGCATAAACAACAACAACAAATACTTTGTGTGATGATGTATATCATCATTTAAATAACTAAATGAGCCTCTCACAATTTTCAGACAAATGAGAATGAAGAGTTTTATTCTTAGTTGTGATGTTGGTGGAAGTCAAGCACATGATTAATAGCAAATTTTGCTATTTAGTTTTAAAAGATTATTTACTTTAAAACAGTAAATATTTGATTGTTCTCATAAAAAATTAAGAGTTTCGTATATTTAATGTGCACGCGTAGTTTTGGAATTTTCTGTGTCTTTCATGTACATTGTATTCTGAGTGTTAACAACCACCTTCTGGAAATGTTAATATGCCATTTTTAAATGAATCATTAGAATTGTCTAAATTCCCAAAGTCAAACATGTGAAAGTCAGGAATCAAACCTGAATTTTCTTTTTTAAAAAAGTTTGTTTTTGTTCCTTTTAGTTATACCTGAGTGTAGAATGTATTTTGACATGTCATGCAAGCATGGAGTATAACTTCCCTTTTTTGTGGTTGTACCTGATGTGTCCTTACACTGGTCGTGCAGTCATATATGAACAAAGGAAAGTTATATCTGATTCATTCTACTGTCTTTCCCATTCACATCCCCTCCTCTTTCTCCCCACCTCCCCCTATCCAACCTAGTGAACCTCTACTCCTCCCTCCCTCCCACCTATTGTGAGTCAGAATCTGCATATCAGAGAGGGACATTTGGCTTTTGGCTTTTGGTGTTTTGGGATTGGCTTATTTCACTTAGCAGATGGTCTCCAGTTCCATCCTTTTACCAGCAAAAGCCATCATTTGGGCCTTCTTTATCTACAGGGTCTTTGACCTAATGTCTAGGTCCTTGATCCATTTTGAGTTGAGTTTCATGCAGGGTGAGAATTAGGGGTCCAGTTTCATTCTGTCACATATGGATTTCCAGTTTTCCCAGCTCTGTTAGTTGAAGAGGCTATCTTTTCTCCAATGTATGTTTATGGCTCCTCTGTCTAGTATGGGATAGCTGTATTTATGTGGATTTTTCTCTGTCTTCTGTTCTGTACCACTGGTCATCATGTCTGTTTTGGTGTCAAAACCATGCTTTTTTTTTTTTTTTTTTTTGAACTGGGGATTGAACTCAGGGGCACTTGGCCACTGAGCCCTATTTTGTATTTTATTGAGAGACAGGGTCTCACTGAGTTGCTTAGGGCCTTGCTAAGTTGCTGAGGCTGGCTTTGAACTCGTGATCCTCCTGACTCAGCCTCCGAGTCGCTTGGATTACAGGTGTGCGCCACCGCGCCCGGCACCATGCTGTTTTTATTACTATTGCTCTGTAGTATAATTTAAGGTCTGGTATTTTGATGCCTCCTGGTTCACATTTCTTGCTGAGGATTGCTTTAGCTATTCTGGGCCTCTTATTTTTCCAAATGATTTTTATGACTACTTTTTGTATTTCTATGAAGAATGTCACTGGAATTTTAATAGAATTGCATTAAATCTGTATAGTGCTTTGGTAGTATGACCATTTTTACAATATTAATTCTGCCTATCCAAGAACATGGTAGACCTTTCTATCTTCTATGACCTTCAATTTTTTTAGTGTTCTTCAGTTTTCTTTGTAAACGTCTTTCACCTGTTTTGTTGAATTGATTCCCAAATCTTTTGAAGCTATTGTGAATGGGATAGTTCTCCTATTTTCTCTTTCAGTTGATTCATCACTGATGTATAGGAACACAATTGATTTATGGATATTAATTTTATATCCTGCTACTTTGCCAAATTCATTTAAATTCTAGATTTTTTGGGGGGAGATTTTTGGATCTTCTAAATAGAGAAACATGTCATCAACATATAGGGATAGTTTGAGATCTTTGTTTCCTATTCATATCCCTTTAATTTCTTTTTTCTGTCTAATTGCTCTGGCTCAAAGCTGCACATTCTGATTTATCAGGGCCTCCTTCTAATAATACATTGATATTCTTTGTAAAAAACAGTTTGAATTAGTTTTGAACTCTTATATTGAATTACTTTTATTTTTAATGGAGATGCACATTTCTCTTGTTAATTTTAAAACTGCTGGTTTAGTGATGTCAATCAAACCATAGTTCAGCTAATGTAGTCTCTTCATGAGAAAGATTTGGACTTACGTCAGATATGTTTCCAGGTCATTTTGGTCTTCTTGAGGTAGTTAGGAATGTTTCTTTGAACAACAAGGTATTGTGCATTGATTTTCATGAATTTTTATTGATAAGTCCTTCAAAAGTTCAGTCAAGGTGAGCTATTCTTGAATTACTACTTAAAGTATGTTAAGGGTATGTAAAGTATATTAGGCGTCCATTTAAAAGAAATTCTAGGAATTCCACCAGATAACCAATACGTAGACATTACTATTAGATGGTAATTTTTTCCTGTGGTTTTTGTGTTTTCTACTAGTGTTTAACCCAAAAAAAATTAGTATTTCAGAAATATTGGGATTACATTCTATAGGAAATAAAATATCTATATCGAGTAGGCAAAAAATGACAAATGATCCTTTATATTTTACATGGTATGTACTGACTTTCCAAGAAAATGAAAAAGCCCAATCATACTATCCTTTGAATTTTCATTTCTGCTTTAGTAGTTGACAACATTCTTTCCATAAGTCATTAGGTATAAAAATAACCTATATGTAAAGCATCTGTTTGCATTATTATAAACCAATAATCAACAAAATTATTTTTTGTAATTTTAATATTGCTCATTATTAATTCTAAGGAATATTAATTTGTAGACTCTGGCAAACATTATGGAAAGTCCAATTCACAAATTAAACAATCATATAGGAAAATTAAACAATCATATAGGAAAAGTATATGGGTCCCTATTCTAGGGTTATATTATTATTCTGTCATCCTCAGAAGTGAACCAGGAAGACTCCCTAAATTAAAAATTGTATGCAATATTTTTAAAAGTTATTTTATAATATTATAATATATAATTTAATAAATTCCTTAGTTTTTGTCTTTCTAAGCTCTTATAGATTCAAATTTTATGTATTTGTCCACAAAGCTCACTAATAGAGGATTATGAATAGGATGTTCAAAGGAGATAGAGTGTCCCTGAACTTCTTGTTTTCAGATAGAGGAGCCCTTACCAATAGCACAACCTGCTATATGAGCACCTCCAGCTTTGATATGTGAAAGTAGTAATTCTTCTTCCTTTTGGAATAAGTTTGGAATAACTTCAGAAATGACCTTTATAGGGAAAGAGGGATTATAAAAACCCTTTTCTCAATAAAAGATAAGCCGATGATCTATCTCTGGGTGAATTTTTGGGAAGAGGCATTTGGAAAGAAATTGACTCCAAAAGAAGCAAACACTATTGACTAATCAGAGGATATATTTTTCCATGAATAGCAGCCCCTTAGTACATACTATAAAAATTTAGATTCATAATTTGTGATATTAAAATTTGAGATTATAATTTCTTATAATTAGATCATGCAAAAAGACAGAGAAACCATTCCAGAATAAAATGATAAAAATTAGAGAAAATAGGATAAACCAAACTCTACAAGAAAAGAACACTGCTCTGAGGAGAGCATGATCACAGAAATAATATAATTTATTTATATATTTGTTTAGTACTAGGAATTGAACCCAGGGGTGCTTAATCAGTAAGCCACATCCTCAGCCCTTCTTAATTTTTTTTTTTTTTTTTAAATTTTGAGACATAGTCTCTGCCACATTCCTGAGGCTTGCTTTGAATTTGTGGTCCTCCTGCCTCAGCCTCTTAAGCCACTGGGATCACAGGTGTGTGCCACTGAGCATGGCTAATATAAAAAATTTAATGCAGAAAATATGTTTGAAAATTTTGATTAAAATGGTAGAAATGAAAATTTGTACCCCATATGTGTACAATTAATCAAAATGAAGTCTGCAAAAATAAAAAAATTTAAAAAAAGGTTAATATATTATCCTGCATATGCAATGAGAAATGAAAATGGGCAACACTTAAACTCTTACAAATGATTTTGAAATGATTTCACCATTATCTAGAAACAAAATTTAACTTCTTATCAATGAATTAAAATTTATTGAAACCAACATAGAGTCTTGTTTTTTCATTATATACAAAAGGAATGGAATACTGCTATCTATCTAATTTCAAGTGGGGGAATAAAATTACTTAAGAAATATTTATTTAGCTAATTATTTTTACAAGCAAGAGTCCATAAGGAATGCTATACAGTACTTTAAAAAGTAATAGTCATTCAGATATATTATAGTAGACTGAGAAATAAATCAAACTAAAGAAGTCAAAAGTAGTGAAGTGATAGTCTCAAAAAACATATGCTAGGGGGAACACAACTGTAATCCCAGCAGATCTGGAGGATGAGACAAGAGGATTGCGAGTTCAGAATCAGCTTCAGCAAAAACCAGGCCCTAAGCAACTCAGTGAGACCTTGTCTCTAAAGAGAATAAAAAATAGGGCTAGGAATGTGGATCAGTGGTCAAGTGCCCCTGACTTCAATCCCCAGTACACAAAAAACAAACAAGCAAGCAAAATAACATATGCTTGGAAACTATGCCTTAGCGTTATATCCAGGTAATTTTTGTTGACATGGTTTAGGCAACTTAGTATGTCAAAAAATATTTCATGTTATTAGAAAGCAAATAAAGGAAATTTTCCCTATCTGAGAAATTGAAAAAAAAATAAGGAAAACAGAATAAATCTTATACTTTTGGTTTGGAGTCTTAGGTTATTAGTATGACTTGTGATTTTTGATATATGTATATAGTGTGTATGTATACATGCATATATATTCTGTGAATATGTGTATGTGTGTGCATATGTATACTCACACACATACAAACACACATACATGCCAAGAAAACTAAACACATATATAGATAAGTGTGTATATGTGGAGTAGTGTACATATTCATAGTACCTAACACTGAACATTAAGAAAGACTAGGAGCAATAATGCTCCAGGAAAGAACATTCAGCATGCACATACTTAGAAATATATTTTGGCACAGTAAAAGTGATCAATTAACCTTGTAATTTCTGGACTAGTTTTTCTCTTTTTCTATTTTTTTAATAGTTATAGCTTGGTTGTCAAATTATTGATTTTTGCCCCATAATTAATAGAATATGGAAACTTGTGTGGTAAGAATAGAGATTTTACCGTAAGGATATATGAGAAGTTTAAATTTAAAAATCTTTTAACCTTTTTTTTAGCACATCTAAAATAGATTAGATAAGTGCAAAGTAGCAGAAAAATATAGCATTCATGTACAATTTAAATGAAGTCTCATGTAATGATTTAATTTAAATTTAATAAGCCAGTTATTTCAGGTTAATTAAATGCCAGTTGATGATTAAAAGCATATTTATTTAGATTAACAGCTATTAAATGATCTTATCACATCTTTTATGGTTAATTTTGGTTTAACTATATTTTAAACTAAAATTTCATTTTATGCTCACTTTTGATTGAATTGTTGCCTTTAAAATTTAAGGTTAAAACTTTTCTTAACAGGCTCTAAAATCATTTGTAAATGAATTTGTTATTATTAAAAAAAATATTTACTATAAAGTAAAATAACCCAGAGACAGTTAAAAGGATCAACAGACAATTAAAGTAAGGTGAAGTGGAAGTAAGCAAGTTAATTAAGCAAATTAATTTTTCAATAGAGCCTGCTAACTTTTAATTAATACTTTTTAAATTATAAAATTCCTCTCATAAGCCTCACATACTTGCACATTTTTAAATAATAATAATAGCAAATATTCATTACAAACATCTAGATCAGGCAAATTTTTAAGTGCTTAAAAAACTTATTTGAACATCAATACAAAGCGTAACTTGGATGCTGTTTTTTTCTTCTTTCTTGTTTTTGTTTTTTGCATTAGGAAACTCAGGCACATATAGATTAAGCACAGATTCAAGAGAATAACTAGGAATTGACAAATCCAAGGTCATTTGTAACCAAATCTCATGTTTTCAACCATGAGGTTATATTTCCAATCTATAATAAAAATGATCTTTCTGAAATTATTACTTGTTAATTTTTTAATTTTAAATGAACTAGTTATTAGTTATGTACCTTTATGGAGTACAAAAGTATTATTATGTTTTATGAATATAAAATGAAATAATTAAATCAAGCTAATTAATATATTCACCATCACAAATGCCTATCATTGGGGTATAAATTTTGAAATTTGCTTCTAAAATTTTGAAATGTACATTATTGTATACTTTATTAGGCATACTGTGCAAGAGATATCAGTCAAAAAATGCAAATTTCTCCTGATTAACTGGAAATTTGTGGCCTTTAGCCATCATTTTACCATTTCTCCCCATCCCTCAGCCTCTGGTAACCACCATTCTACTCTCTGCTTCTGAGTTCAATTGTTTTAGATTCCATATGAAAGTGAAATTATGTGGTATTTGTCTTTCTCTGCCGGGGTTATTTCACTTAGCATAATTTTCTCCAGTTCCATCTATATTGTCCCAAATGACAATATTTCTTTGTAACAACTTAATAGTACTCCATTGTAGATATGAACTATGCTTTGTTTATTCCTCTGATGGACACTTAGGCTGATTCCATAACTTGTCTATTGTGAATGGTGCCACAGAGTACTTGGGAGTGTAAGCAGACATCTCTTCAGTACACTAACCTCAAATCGTTTGGGTAAATACACAGAAATGGGATTGTTGGATCATATGGAAATTCTAGCTGTATTTACTTATTTATTCCATGGCAATTCTGTACTGTTTTACACAATGGTGCTACTCATTTAAATTCCCAGCAGCAGTCCATTAGTGTTCCCTTTTCCCCACAGCCTCAATAACACTTGGTTCTCTTTCATCTTTCTGATAATAGTCACCCTAAGAAGTGTGAGGTGATACATCATTATGATCTCTATTTGCATTTTTCAAATGATTGGTAATGTTGAAATCATTTCCATATATCTTTTGCCATTTTTATGTCTTTTTTTGAGAAATGACTATTTAGGTCCATTGTTCATTTTTAATTAGGTTCCTTTTTCCTGTTACTTAGTTGAGTTCCTTATATTACTTTGGATATTAACTCCTTAACAAATGTATGGCTTGCACATATTTTATCATTCTGTGCATCATCTCTTCCCACTGTTCTTTCCTCTGTCGTGCAGAAAGCTTTCGCTTTATTTTTTAATTGATGTAATCCCATTTGCCAATTTTTGTTTTTGTTTTCTCACTTTCAAGGTAAAATCTAAAAAATATCACCCAGACCAATGTCATGTAGATTTTCCTCCATGTTTTCTTCTAGTGGTTCCATGGGTTCAGGTCTTATGTTTAAGTCCTTTATCCCTTTCAATTTGTTTTGGGATAGAGTGTGAAATAAGGACATTTTCATACTTTTGCCCATGGCCACCCAGTTTTACCAACATCAACCTACTGAAGAGATGTCCTCCACCCACTGAGGTAAAAACAACTAAGGAAAAACATCTGCCAGTAGTGACCAGTCATTTTGAAAAGTGAAGAAATCAGAGTTTGAGATCAGCTTCTCACAAAAGGACAATGTGCTTTGGATTAAATGAAAAACTCAGGAAGCAGTTGATACTGATGGAATTTAGAAACAGATATTAAAGTATTCAAATGTGTAAAAAGAGCACATTGGACTTTATATCTAACAAAGACATTATCTAAGATGGGCAAGGAAAAATCTATAATTTTTTCTTTGTGATAACTTAGAAAATGCTGAAAGTGTTATCAGAAAAGAAATTCTGAAAGCTCTCAGGCACTTTGATAACTGGAAAATTGCTTCTCCCAAACTAAAAATATCTGACCTAAGAGTTTGAAGAAATTTTCACTGATGAGGTGAAGCAAAGAATGATTGTGAAATGGCAGTGATGGAGGAGAAGTGAATGAATAGGAGTTTCTGTGAATCTGGAAAAGGGAAACCTTTAACCCTTTCTTTCTCCTCTTCTGTGAGCACAGGCAAAGAGATGTAGTGTTGTACTAATCTGTGTGCTTCTATTTTGTGAAATTTTTCTCCACCTAGAAGACAGAATGTCACCTCCTCACTTCCCTGACTTATCCAGGTAACAACTTAATATCATGTATAGTATCATTAAATTCTCTAGATCTGAGCCATTTAACAGCTGCATGACTTTTTTTTTAAAAATTTATACATGCTGGTTTCAGTTTACTTGTTAGACTTATTAGTAAATGATGATGATAATAGTATCTCTATGGTGGAGATTTTATAAGGCAAAAAGAAAAAAGGAAACAGTGACAACTTTTAAAGCACATTAACATTGAAAAGTGGTTATTGAGTAGATTTTAGAATTTTAAAGTTGATTTTAATTTGATGTTTTTATGCACAACTGTCCATTGTTTTTATTCATAAAACTGAATTATTACAATTTAAATTGATATGACAATCACTTTCCATCATTTAATTAAAATCATCCATTTACATCCAGAAATATCACACTAAATTAATAAAATTAAATGTGTATTTTTTTCTAGTTAAAGCTTACGGTGTTTTAAGATGTAAGTCCCTACATGTGACCATAACCTAGTCATCTCATAGACCCAGGCACAGGGCAATCAATTTTTTTTGACTTGTACTATCATTGACATGAAAAAAAATTAAGCACTTCTAAAATCTAGATTTTGCTTTTGGATTAAAATGGATTTTATAATTTAAAAATTCTCTGACTTCATCACACACAAATAATTCTTTTTTCTGTGTTTTATCTACTTGGATTACTCTAACCAGTTTTATTGAAAGCAGTCTGTTTTTATTCTACTATTCCTACCCTGATAATGTAATAAAAATTAACATTTGCCTAAAGAAGATGTAAGTAACATGAAAATTAAGTTAACTAAAATATTTTATTAACAGTTTTAATCATAAGCATTCAGTGCCTTCAATAAAAGGAAAAACAAAACACAGCACCTAAACTTGCATTCCCTTTGTAAAGACCATATAATAATGTTTCATTTATTAATAGCACAGTAACACAGAGTGCTACACATAGTAGGCTTCTTTATTCTAGCTTATTCAAAAGTCAGAACTTGTAGTTCAAAGAACATTTGACATCTTAGTCTTGATTTTCCATCCCCTATGAACTCCCACCTCAAGTTCTCTTTAGTTCAATAACCAGTGAACTTGGTTATTGAAATTTGCACGTGAGCTGATGCAATTTTTTTCTGTATTGTAAACAGGGTACTGTTTTCAAAAACAATAGAAACAATTGATTGTCATTGTATGTGGCTTATGAATAAGTGCATTTTTCAAATTTATGGTTGTATTATTATTTGGTTTTCTAGTATGTAAGTGAACAAAGTTAAGGCAATATTCCTATTCCTTTCCTCCACTGAGTTTAATCTTTTGTGTAACATCTCCTCCCCCAAACCTGTTTTTTTTTTTTTTTTTCACATAAAAGAACAGCATTGTTTGGCCCAAACATATTTTTCTACTTTGGTATTGTTTGTTCACAGTATGAGAGAAGGGTATTAAAGATAAGGCTGTGAGAAAGTGATCCCTTGGCGGATTATCAGTGGGTTTGCTTGTGAACCTGACCTGGAATGAATCACAGAAGCCATTTCAGCATTAACTATCCCAGATATGGTTGAAATAAATATTTTGAAAGAGAAGTAAAACAAAGATTGAAATTTGTTCCCACGTTAAAACACTAACACCCAACCCCACCTCCAAGTACCATTTTATTCTCCGTCAAAATTTTAGTCAGTGGAAGGACTGAAGCAACCTGTCTTTATGGAACAGAACTTTCAGTGTGATTGAAAAACCACAATTGCATACATGGCTCACTATTTTTAAATGGGGTTTCAATATTATTTTAAGAGAACTTCCACGGGTATAAGTATTTTGATATATAAATTATCTTCACCTTGATATTTAAGATTTTCCTAATTTATAGACAAGATTATGGGACACAAGGATGTCCAGTGGCTTTTTTCAAAACGAATAGGAATTTGCAGCTACCCATGGGCATTACTGGAAATGCAATGAACTTCTAGAGGTGTGGTTGTATTATTTCTTTCTAATGATTCAATCATACCTTTATTTATTTTTAATTTTCTTTACTTTTTAGAAGCAGGACATTTGTATTCCATTGTGCTCTTCCCACCCCCCACCTTACAGTTCTGGAGATTGAATTCAGGGTCTCCAGCATACTAAACACACACTTTACCACGGAGCTACCATCCAGCTTATATTTTCCATTCATTAAAAATGTAATTGGTATTGATTACTTGATTTACTAAGGGGGATTTATATGAATGATGGAATTCCTAATAAATACTAAATCATATTAAGTCATATTACTGAATTGTGGGATGTGGCCCTTCCAAGGGTACTTTTAACAGTCTAATAAAAGTAAGCTAGACCAGGATACAGAGAGGAACTGAGAATAATTCTACAAAACCAGCCACTCAAATTATGATACAACCATATATAGAATGTATAATAATATATACATAAAGTATTGAATGCCTAATGTTACATTATTTATGGAAATGATTAACTGATTACATTTGTGTTTATATCTGGGAGATGGTGCATTAAAGAACAAGCAGAGAAAAGACACCATGAAGTACAATGCAACCATAATAAATAATGGTCAGGATATCTATCTACCAATCGATCTATCTATCTATCTATCTATCTATCTATCCATCTATATCAAGGTTAGTGAGATTTTAACACATTTAAACTGAATAAAAAATAAGAAACAACGCAGTATAAAAACATTCATATAGTTAAAGCATTACACATTTTATAAGAATGTATACAAACAGAACTCTATACATTAAGAACATAAGAATGTTGCTCTTGGTAAGAAGGGAGTGGGACATGGAAATGGGACTCAAAGGAACAAACCAATGATAGATGGCTGAATCCTGCACTCTGACACAGAAAATACATCCTACAAAATTGACGAGGTAAAATATCTAATTAAAAGAATCATGCAATGGGATTATTTATTCACTAAGTGGAGTAAGGAATAAATGGCAGTAAAGTTCAAAGAAATAAGAGAAATTAAGAATACTAGAAAAGTTTTTGGAATAAGCTACAAGTGAGTTTCATTCAAAAACAAATTCATTCAACAATTGTTGAGGTTCCATTGTTTTAGGCATGAGAGAAAAAGTTAATCAAAATGATGAAAAACATAAATAGAATTATGTTTCAAATTGTTTGTATAATATAATGTCAATGAAGGAGAAAAAATTCTGTGCCTCAGAGCAAAATGTCAGAAGAATATACAATATAATATTTAGATTGTTAAATTTTATTTTCATTTTCCTTTGAAGAGATTTTTATTATAATATTATATTATAAAATAAATATTTTTTGAAGTTAGAGAAAGCAAATCAAATATTGATTCACTAAGATAGAAAAAGCAAAATTATAAGGATAAAATATAGAAATATGGGCTTAAAATATAAAAATAAATTTTACTTCATAAGAGTATATATTGCAAGTAATCAAATATTAAAATATTTAATTAATTATAAAACAGCATTTAAAATGTGTAAAGGTGACTTAACTACTTTTAACAGAGTGCTCTAGAATGCATCCTGTTTTATATTCACTAGAGAGACATATCAGATTAGTTGAAACACTGGTTTTGGTGCTTACTATGTGTGTAAATTTAGTTAATTTACTTATTTTCTGCACTCAATATCAATCATTTGGAAATCAGGGACTATATGTGTACTTATTTCATAGAATGATCAAAATTAATAAATGAAATATATAAAGTACTTAAAGTGAGTCTAATTCCCAATAAATTACAGCTATTATTATCTTACAGAATCTTACATAGAAGTTTACAACATATTCATGGAAAATTTATATAACAATAATAAGAACATGAAATAAATTTTACCCCTAAAATTCTTAATCAATTATATTCAGAAAGGTGGGTAAGTATTTGCTTGATAATCTCAATTTTGTCAGAAATTTTTACTATATATTAATGTTTATTGAATTCTTTATATTGAAATTAAGTAATTTTCTTTATTTTTTCTGTTTGGATGGTCAGCATTACATAATGTAATTCTTGGATTCCTTTTAGGGTGTTTGCACCATTTTTTAAACAAACATGTTACAAAACCCTATCACAAGATTATTATACAATTTAATTAGGGACATAAAATTTTTGCTTACTACTCATTTGATCATGCTGGTTTTGTTTAACTTGAAGTGGATTTGGGCATTTTTTCTGAGGATGGGTTATAAAGATGCTGGTTGATATCGACCTATGAACTGTTATCACTGTGATAAGGTAGAGTCAGCATTAGGGTGTACACATATTTAGGATTTCATTTATACTTACAATGTGGATTTTTCTGTGATGTTTTTACTTCATATTCTGGATTTGAATTTAGGAATTAGGAAACATCATGAAATTTGAATTAATGTTCTCTCTCTTATAGCTATCCCTATACTTTTGTTTATATAACTGACCTCTATTTTGTTATTCAGGCAATATGTAGGAATATAAAAATTATATTAGTTTTTATGGTTTTTTTTCTTCTACTTTAATTGCTAGCAGGATTCTTGAGGAGGATGCTAAGTTTAAAAGTTCTTTCTAGATACATAATAGGCCCTGATAAAGTGGAGTTATATTAATACACAAAGATGACTAATTTAGTACACAAGTATGAAAAACTCCAAAATGATTTCTTTATTCTCATTCTATTTTGATTTTTAAAATAAATATTTAGAGAAGGGAACGTGTTGCCTAATGCCAAGCATTGATTATAGAAAGTTGTTTTGCATTTGACCTGCTCTCAACAATAGTTCATTAACCTCTATGCTTAATGTGGGTCATTCTGTCTGCCTCGAAAAGGGAATCTATAGTTTTTGGAAGCAATAGAAATTCTGATTCCTGGAACAACAATAATGGCTGAGTCTTGTAAGTTCTCTTATTGTTAAATGAACTTATAAATGGATGACGTTGAAGAGGACTCATTCCCAAAAGGAGTTAAGTGACAAAAGATGAGCAATGGAGCTAGCTAGACAAGACAAATGTGAAAGGCTTTAAGTGTTATGGGTCACAGAGTTTAGCACTGCTCTATTAGTACAATCACAAGAGCAGAATTTTTAATGTATTCTTAAAGTAATTTGGGACGAGGATTCTGAAGCAAAAGGGCTTTAGTTCACATCCTGGTACCTACAATTTCTTAAATGTATGACCTATGTAACCTATCTGTGACTTAGTTTTCTCAACTGCCATATTACCTGTCTGAGAGATTTTGAGCATTAAAGAAGTTGATATATGTAAAGCAATTGCAAAAGGGCTTGCTACATAGTAAGTGCTATGACAGCTTTGAACATTGGCACTGTTGTTCTTGTTCTACATCTAGAGACTACTTTCAAACTATGGAATTCTTTGGGCATTGGAACACAGGGTGAAGGGAACTGTTAATTTTCTTGTTCTTCAGATTGTTGATCTACCCCGTCTTCCTGATAATCTTGGTTAAGATGACATCTGCAGGACTCTTGAGATAATTCTAAAATGAAATTTTCAGTCCAGAAGTTATAAGTTTCCATGTTTTGATATCCTGTTTTACATTTGCAGTGATGTTTGTTTATTCTCAGGTCATCGAAAAATCTTATATATTGCTGGTGTAAGGAATGCTTTAGAATAAACTAATGGATCTATATGAAAAATATATGTACTCTATTGAAGAAAACAAGTATAAAAGACATTTGTCTTAGGAAGTATGATAATTAATGATTGAGAGAGAGAGAAACAGAGAGAGAGAGAGAGAGAGAGAATGTTTCTTCCCGAAGTTAAAATAAAAGGAGTGGAGTCTGCAAGTATAGATGATTAAGATGTAGAAGATGTAGAAGACTGAGTGGGAGCCAGGTCAAGGTTACCATTTGAAAGAGTTATCCTGAAGGAAACTAATGAAGTATAATCCTGTTAAACAGGAGAAGAACCTGGGAGAAACTTTTTTTCAGTTTGGAAATTTTTCTTTAGTGAAGTTAAGAGTAATAAAAGACTACTGCTATGGTCTGAATGTTTGCATCATTCCCACCAAAGTCATATGTGGAAATTCTAATCTCCAAATCTATGGTAATAGAAGGTGGGGTCTTTTGGGAGGTGATAAGGTTCCAAGCGTGCAGACCTCATGAATGGTATTAGTGCTCTCATGAGAGATGCTCCAGAGAACATCCTTCTTTTTTCCATCCTGTGAAGACACAGTGATAGGACACTTTTCTCAGAACTGGACTTAGGTTCTAGCCAGATACCAAATCTGCCAACATTTGACCTTGGATGTCCCAATCTTCATATCTATGAGAAATTTATTTCTATTGCTTATGTTCCAACTTTTTCTATTTTGTTACGGTAGCTCAAATTGATCAAGACAACTACTTACTCTAATCAATTTTTGCAACCTCTACTGGAAGGAGTCAAATCCCTCAGATAACATTAATGTGACTATACACTATAGATAGATAGAGGAGATTTAATTACTATCCATAGGAACCTTAAAGAGAGGTCCATTCATCTCTCTCTCTCTCTCTCTCTCTCTCTCTCTCTCTCTCTCACACACACACACACACACACACACAAATCTCTTTTTTCAAAAGATAAAACAGATAGAAGTAAGAAATTTTATGTCCTGTGATTTACTTAACCAGGATCTCTTATATCATTGCCTGGAATGCAATTCTGCAAATTCCCAGGCATCTGCCACTTTTACCACACAAAACTATGCTTTTTACACCTCTTTGGTGTGACATATTTGCAAATCATAATAGTAGTAAGTGTATATAAAGAATTAAGTGATTTTAAATATAATTGCTCTGTCAATGAAATAGTTTGGGGGAGGAAATCACAGTGTGTAAATAAAACAAACTCATTTATTTCCGTTGAGCTATTTTATTTTAATTTCCTTTGACCTTGCAAAATTTACCCATAAATCATGTAATTAAACCTTAGTCAAAATGGGAATAAGTATTATTAATTTGGTTTCTGCCTTTATATGTCAAGATAGTTTAAGAACTTATTTCTTTGTTTTCTACATCTTTTTTAAAATTTGTATGTTTTTTTAATTTATTTTTTATTCACACAGTTCATATAATCTTACATATACATAGGGTAATACTGTCTGTCTCAGTCTACTATTTTTCCGTCCCCCATTCCCTCCTGTCCCATTTTCCTCCACACCATCCATACTTCCTACATTCTTTCCTATCCCCCACCCCCCGCCACCCGTTATGCATCAGCATCCACTGATCAGAGAAAACATTCGGCCTTTGGTTTTTGGGGCTTGGCTTATTTCACTTAGCATGATATTCTCCAACTCCACCCATTTACCAGCAAATGCCATAATTTTATTCTTCTTTATGGCTGAGTAATATTCCATTGTGTATATATACCAGTTTCTTTATCCATTCTTCAACTGAAGAGCATCTAGGTTGGTTCCACAATCTAGCTATTGTGAATTGAGCAGCTATGAACATAGATGTGGCTGCATCCCTATACTTTGCTGATTTTAAGACCTTTGGGTATAAACCGAGGAGTGGGATAGCTGGGGTCAAATGGTGGATCCATTCCAAGTTTTTTGAGGAATCTCCATACTGCTTTCCAGAGTGGCTGCACCAATTTGCAACTCCACCAGCAATGTACAAGTGTGCCTTTTTCCCCACATCCACACCAACACTTGTTATTGCCATTCTTAGCAATAGCCATTCTATAGTCACTTGATAATAGCCATTCTAATTGGAGTTAGATGAAATCTTAGGGTAGTTTTAATTTGCATTTCTCTAATTACTAGAGATGATGAGCACTTTTTCATATATTTGTTAATAGCCTATATATCCTCTTCTGTGAAATGTCTGCCCAGTTCCTTAGTCCATTTATTGATTGGGTTCTTTGCATTTTGGGTGTAAAGTTTTGTAAGTTCTTTATAAATTTTGGAGATCAGTGCTCTGTATGAAGTGTGTGTGGAACAGATTTTTTCCCACTCTGTAGGCTCTCTTTTCACATTCTTGATTGTTTCTTTTGCTGAGAAAAAGCTTTTTAGTTTGAATCTGTCCCATTTGTTGATTTTCTTTTATTTCTTGCACTCTGGTGGTCATGTTGAGAAAGTCTGATTCTAGGCCAATATGAAGAAGATTCGGCCTACTATTTCTTCTATTTGGTGAAGAGTCTCAGGTCTAATTTCTAGATCCTTGATCCATTTTGAGTGGAGTTTTGTACAGGGTGAGAGATAGGGGTTTAATTTCATTTTATTGCACATGGATTTCCAGTTTTGCCAGCACCATTTGTTGAAGAGGCTATCTTTTCTCCACTGTATGTTTTTAGACCTTTGTCTAATATGAGATAACTGTACTTACATGGGTTTGTCTCTGGGTCTTCTATTCTGTACCATTGGTCTATCTGTCTATTTTGGTGCCAATACCATGCTGTTTTTAGAACTATTGCTCTTTAGTAGAGTTTAAGGTCTGGTATTGTGATACCTCCTGCATCATTCTTCCTGCCCAGGATTGTTTTGGCTATTCTGGGTCTTTTGAAGAACTTGTTTCTTTAACATGATTTTTTTTCTAAACTATTTTTATTACAGTGAACATCAACATTGAGTGTCATGTTTGTGTGACGATGTCACCATTCATTTCTGAACAAAGCTTCATTGATTCCTTTAGATTTTCTATAAATAGTGATGGTCTAATATGGCTATATAATTGCCTTGGATGTTGTTACTTGTGTGTGCTCTAACCATACTATTTTATTTTATGCCAAAGTCATGTTTTAAGGGAGACTCTAAAGTGAACATACCAAAATATTTGTAGAATTTAGATGGCAATTATATGATTGCTCATTTTCCAAATTTTCTGTGTGTTCATAATTGTCATAATAAGATTTTGGAGAAAGAAGAAATCTGGTATAGACACATAGTTAGCTAACTATAAAACACTCTTTAACAATAGATAGATTAATATTTATTGGCTTCTAGGATGCTTTCGACTGCTACATTTGTACATTTCGAAAATCAAAATCACCCAGCTTTAGAATTACTGACAAGTATTTTTTTCTCTTAGTCTCTATTAACATTTAGAATAGAGCAAACAATGCATATAGCAAATTTAGATTTATGATTACCATCTCAGTGTTTGTCACTGACTCCTCACGTAACTTGGAAGAATTTTAAATTTTTACTGTTTAGGTTTAAGTACCTATTACATGAGCAAAAGAAGTGTGTCTGTATTGATTGCCAGTCAGTCTCAAAGTTTAACACAGAAACTAACATGGCAGGTTTTTAATCAGTATTTTTGGAATCTAAATTTAGAAATGAAAAGTGGGTCTCTTTCCTAAGAATATGTTAGTATGTTTTATATTTATCCTGTTACTTAGCAAATAGTAGGTTTATCAGTAAATATTTGATGAAGGAAGAAGTAAAGAAAAATGAAAGTAGGAGAAAGAAAGAGAAAAAATAAGGAGGGAGAGAGAGGAAAAGAAGGAGTATTGTTCTTTGATTCGGTCGGTGTCTAGCTATGGAAACTGCATAGCAATGAAACTTCCTCTGTTCAAAAAAGAGATTTCTTTAAGCCACTATTAAAAAATCAAATCTAAAGGCAAAAAATATAGTTCCTTAATTTCTTAGTTCCATTCAACTGCTTCTTTTTTTTTTCTTTCACATGCTTTCCTTACATGATGCTCTAGTTCAAGGAAAAAATAGAATGTCATTAGTGAGTTAACATTTATGTAACATGGGATGGCGGTATGGAGAGGAAAATTACTGCAAATCCCATTGTGGTATGAATTGCTTTATTTTTGTGTGCTGTGGGGGACTAAACTCAGGGTTTTGAACATGCTAGGCAAGCATTCTGCCACTGAACTATATCCCAGCTCCTAAATTTCTTTTATTTCAGCTTTTTTTAAATTGTAAGACTTTAATTTAAAAAATGGTAAAGCTTTTCTGTCACACAGCTAAAAATTGAAAGAAAATAGTAAAATGTGGTGATAAAAGGGTCAGCTTTAGGTATGTACACTTAAAGTTATTTATTGTTTATCCAGAATACCACATTGTTTTTTGACTAATATGCAAGCTATAAGTTTCAGTGAAGTAAATCATTTTAGAATTAAATTCATTACATATTTTTACAACATTTAAAAGTGTTTACAAAAGGTTTTCTACCTGCCTTTTCTAATATGTATTTCCTTAAAAAATATATCCTGACTTAAATTGACCTTACTGAAATTTAAATCAATACGACTAATTCCATACATCAACTACTAAGCATAAGGCCTTGTACTGCCTATTGTTAAAAAACCGAAAATGTAATGGGAAGAAAAATCAAGTGCCTGATTAGATCATTGTTATTTTAAAGATACCGATAAATGGTTTGAAAAATTCAGCCTCAGCCACCAGGGATATTTTTATAATAATTAGAAAGAAGAAATGGAAGGAGAGAAGCACTGCATGCTGACCTTACTAATAGTCCTCCCTGTCCTCAGGATTGACCCTCACCTCGCCACTGCAGTGCCCACATAGTTTCTTGTTCTGCTTTTGCCATGTTGTAAAACAAATTAAAATCTTTAGCTATGAATGCTGTGGTTGGCAGAGTTAGAACAGTGATAGTTCAAAGAACCCCATCTGGCAAGCAAGCACTAAAAACAAAAATAAACCTTTTTTCCATCTCACAGAAGTCCAGAGAGAGCGAGATTAATTAAAGTCAATGGAGAAAAAAACATCCAGACTTCCCAGCATTGTGATGGTGCTGATTTCTTTTTTATGCTGTTTGCTTACAAAGTCTTTCCCCTTCACATGATATTCAAAAACCATAGTCTCTTCAAGTGCAATTCAGAACTTTACAATATCTGAGAATAAATCTCCTTGTGGAACCCATGTTTTGGAAGTTCAAAAAGAGCTTACGGTATGAATTCTGTCATATTTACATACTATGTTCTTCATTTTCAATCAGTTTTCACCTTCATGGTCACAAACCTTTGGAGTTGGGTTCATTGTCAGGTAAGGTTTAACATATTTCCTTATCTCCTTGCTATGGACCAGGTTATATGGGCAATGACCAAACAGACTCCATTTTACCCAGATACTCCATGTCATGTAAGAAACGCTTCTCCCATGAGAAAACTGCCTCCAATATCTTGATCCTGCTTAACATACTCTCCTTAGAAAAGCAAATATTTCTGTTCTTCTTATACAATTTAAAATTATTCTTTTTGGTTCTCATTTTTCTTGGACAATGTACTCTGTCAGAATAATCGCAGTAACGATTCTTAACCATTCTTTAATTCGTACTCCACTAGGATTGTTTTGACCCACTTCCCCTTCTGCTTATTATTTTAGATCTCATGATGTTTGTTTGTGGTTTTAAATCATAGCAACAGCCACTTATGATTAATGTGCTTTTGGACTCTGAAGGTGTACTCTAGCCCTTGGAGGGGGTTGAAGAGTGTCGACTTGCAGTCTGCCCTCATCCCATCACCTGGGGGCCCACTGGCTGGTAAATAAAGATGGTTCCATCCCCTGATTTAAGATCCACTTGGTGATTTATTTCAATCTCACCATAACATCTTGAAGCACCATTTGATTATCACATTCCCCACTTGGAGCTAGCTCCTCAGGTATATTTCACCCTCACTACCAGGTAATTTACTTAAGCATCCTCAGAAGTCTCTGAAGTCCTTGGTAAAGGTGACATTGCTTGGGACAATAGGATGCCTGGACAATGGTGTGTCCTTTGAATCCTGACTTTTAGTTGTGGTTTCAGAATCCTTTTAAAGAACCTGGACTTCCTTTAAGTTTTTGTTTCAGGAAGGAAGAAAAAAAAGCTAAATCAAAGCATTAGCTTGTACTTTGAATTCGACATTTTCGCAGACGCTAAAAGCTAAAACCTGAACTGTCTGTGAAGTATCTTTGGTCATGATGGCTAGGAAGGAAGAGGGAAAATGGACTGCTGTTTGTCAGAAAAAGTCAGTGATTATTTGTGCTAAATGAGATGCCATAGCCATTGCATGTTTTCTTATACGGCAGGCAAGAATAAGTTCTTTCTCTATTTCCTTCTTCTTCCACTCTCCCCTTACTTCATTGTATTGGCTGATTTGCTCAGTGGGGGAAAGAGTTGTTACTAAGTAAACTGTATGTGGTAGTAAAGAGGAATCCTGAGATTATACTCTACTTTGTACAGTGTTTGGGCTTTTCTTTTTTTTTTTTTAATCACCAAAAGAGGCACAACTGGTCAGGATAATTCGGGCTTGGAAATTAAGTTGTAAGAGTTCAGGATACCAATGATATTTTAACAGCATAGTATTTAAAATGTTTACTTTATATTTTGATTTCTTGCATTTGCTTCAATTCAGGTATTATTTTCATTTAAAAATATTAAGAAATTGTCAAAATATATTAGATTATATTTTTATTTTTTATTTTTTATTTACTTATTGATTCATTGAACACAAATGGAGTACAGCTGTTGTTTCACTGGTTGTACACAAAGTAGAGTCACACCATCTGTGCGTTCATGCATGTACACAGGGAAATGGTATCTGTCACACATTCTGTTATTATTTTTACCTCCCACCCCGCCCCCACCCCTCCCTTCCCTCTATGCTATCTATCCTTCCTCCATTCTTGCCACCCTTCCCCCCCGCATTATGCATCATTATTCATTTATCAGAGAGACCATTTGGCCTTTTTGGGATTGACTGATCTCACTTAGCATAACAGTCTCCAACATCATCCATTTACCTACAAATGCCATAATTTTATTCTTCTTTATGGCTGAGGAATATTCCATTGTGTATATATACCACAGTTTCTTTATCCATTCATCTACTGAAGGGCATCTAGGTTGATTCCATAATCTAGCTATTGTGAATTGAGCAGCTATGAACATTGATGTGGCTGCATCACTGTAGCAATCTGATTTTAAGTCCTTTGGGTATAAGCCAAGGAGTGGGATAGCTGGGTCAAATGGTGGATCCATTCCAAGTTTTCTAAGGAATCTCCACACTGCTTTCCAGAGTGGCTGCACCAACTTGCACTCCCACCAGCAATGTATGAGTGTACCCTTTTCCCCACATCCTCGCCAACACCTGTTGTTGCCTGTGTTCTTAATAATAGACATTCTAATTGGGGTGAGATGAAATCTTAAGGTGGTTTTGATTTGCATTTCTCTTATAACGAGTGATGTTGAACATTTTTTCATAAATCTGTTGATTGCTTGTAGATCTTCCTCTGTAAAGTGTCTGTTCATTTCCTTGGCCCATTTATTGATTGGGTTATTGGTGTTCTTGGTGTAAAGATTTTTGAGTACTTTGTAGATTCTGGAGATTAGTGCTCTATCTGAAGTGTGTGTGGCAAAGATTTTCTCCCACTCTGAAGGCTGTCCACACTGCTGATTGTTTCCTTTGCTGAGAAAATATATTTTTATCCCTGACACTTTCTCCTTTAAGTTGTGGTAATTATTTCAACACTATAAAGATATTTCAAATCTTAAAGTCATTTGGTATATACCTCAGAGTATCTGCTAGTACCTCATCTTTCTAGTAGCACCACAACATGGACTGAAATCGTGGATCAATTAAGTTCAGTTTGCTGCCACAATAGATCATGTTACTATCACTCAGATGCCTGTGGTTTTAAGAGAGAAGTAGTCGTTCAGTGCACTAAGAATTGAAAATAAAAAATCCCTTTGCTTTTGTCTCCCTAATTTCTCAGTTTGAAATTAAACCAGATCGTTCTATAAAAGCAAACAAAGCTTAAATATATTTTGATAATTATTGGAATATAAATGGATCTTTTAACACCCAATCTTTAATAAGATATCAAGTTGGCATAAGATGTATCCTTGATTGGAACCTAGAAATTGGTTTGAAAAGCTTCAAAAGTTTTATTGTTTACTAATTGTGTGACTTTTATGAAGTAATTTTATATTTTTAGGCATCAATTCAATGTATAAAGTATATGGCTATCATAAATGTCTTTGGAGGAAAGACAGTAATTACAGTTTCATAGAATGATGGAATTTCCCATCCCACCCCCAACAGACTGTTACACACCCAAGCAGAACAGACTGACATCTTATCAGCTTAGATGATTTACAGTGGTCTACCAAGACAATAAAATAGTCAAATTTTCCAATCTATTCATTAGTTGTAAACTAATAATATTATAAGACTGAGAAATAATGTTTACAAATATAATTTCTGTCATCAAGAAATAACAGATATGTTTGAAAAGAGAGTTAAAAATATAACACCTTTATGAGCACGTCCAAATCAATGATAGATTAGTTAGGGCAAAGGGACAGTGTGTGTTTTGAACTAATATTCAAGAAGAAAGTGTTTAAGGATAGAAATGGATCTCAAAATTGTACAGGGAAGACTGAGATAACTAGGATTGAAGAAGAACAAGCAAACAAAACAAAACATTGCAGCTCTCGTTTCTTTCATTGCTTTATAGTTTCATACCTCAAATCTGATCTTCATGTATTTGACTCTTTTCCACCATCCCTGTCTTTCTAAGGGTGGCATGAACATGGACCCATGTTCCATCCTTTCTTCCAGTATTTTGTCATTAATTGATTAATTCAGTAAAGTATTTTTATTGAGTATTTACCACATGTAAAATGTTATCTTATTTATCTATGCAAATGCAAAATTGTATAAAACAATTTTATCATTTAAACGAAATTGAGGACTACAGGTAAGATAGAACAGTATGCAATAAAATATTGAAGGAAGTGTGGTTATTAAAAAATAATGCATAAATGTTACATTAAATGAAGGTAGTGACTAACAGGATAAAGGAAGCAGTCAGGGAGGAAGTATTTGAGCTGGATTTAAAGTATTTCATTTCACTGAGAAGGGAAATCATGCATTTTATGGAGAAGGATAAGAATAATTAGTGCATAAAAGCAAGAAGATAAATTATTTATTGGGGAAGAACAAGTATTTTTATTGAAAAGGACATAATGTAGAATAATAATTATAGATAAGTTCTGAAAGGTAGGTTAGATTTAAACACAGGATGTGAAATTTAAACATTAATCCACTTAGAATGAGTTCCAGTGTAAGTTTTTATCAGTGCCATGTTTGATTAAAATCCATTAAAAAATAAATCTGGCAGGAGAAGAAAAGATATCATAGAACATATAGAAATTAGAAGCTAAAAACTAGTTAAGACAATCATGAGGATATTAACCAGGAGACTGACATCAAAATAAAAGGTAACTATGAAAAATCAACTAAGTACAATTGCAGACATCTAGATGCCATTGGATTTGAAAGCTAAGGTAGAAATAGAGGAGAAAAAAAGGTGAATATATGATGTTCAGATTGAATGAACAAGCAAAGAAGTTGGCTAGTAATAAATAAACATCAGATAAATATTAATATGAAGTATGGAGGCTATTTTGGGGCTTATATAAGATGTAAAGCTTTATTTTTAACACATTGCATATCTAGATTTTGGATGAATTTATATTTTACAACATACTTCAGTAGCAATCAAAATATGTGTCAATTTAAATATATACATGTTTGCCTAAAATGTAAGCAGATAGAAGGAATACAGGATATAAATCCTGCTTTAAAAATGCTTATGATATAATTAAAAGGAGGAAATAATAGAATAATAATTATTACAAAAATTAATTGAAAACAAAATGCAATGTTAACTTTAAAGATAAAAACATTCAGAAAAAAAGGAAGAGAATGAATTGATACCATTATAATAGATTAGTTTCATCAAGTCACACAAAGAAACAAAAATTTAAGGAGGCAATAAAATTTTGGGTATACCTGAGACCTGGGATGTTTTGCATGACTCTATTTATCAAGTTATAATTAGCTCAGACATCTGAATGTTCACGGGAATACAGATGACACACCTATTTGCATACTCCATTTCATAACCTAAATGACTTGAACAGATTCTGCAAGTCCATGTAGAGAATATAAGTCATTCTTTCTTCACTTCATATAATCACATTTTAAGGCCTCAAGTATTTAGCACTCAGAGGAAGACCAATAAATGAATACTGATGGCTGAAACAAATACCCGTGCTAAGCTAATTCCTTACTTAGAATAATATAAAAATGGCAGAAATTTCACCTCACATTTTGAAAAAGGAGATACATTTTCTTCGAAATTTTGGTAGAATTGTCCCATTAAGTTGTGTATGTTGAGAATGTTAAAAGTTGCATCTGTTTTTCTTAAAAGAGAAACTGCTGATTCTTTTGTAATTATTCTGTTCCTAATAGCCTCTCTCAACATTGTTTCCTGATTCTATTAATCTAGAGTTTAGATAACTCCATTTGGCAGTTTCATATAATGGCAAGTTTTTCTCTATGACCTGTTTTTGCAATGGTTTTCTAAATTTCTAAGGTAGATGCCTTAATAGTATTTCTTGTCCTGTTGTTTGAATTTCTTAAGAGAGTTATCAACCAATTTCAAATGAAAAAAATTAAAGTTTATATAAATATAATTATATATAATTAAATAAAAAAATACCTAAGAACCGTTTTTTATTACATTATTTTAGCGTCTTAGATTACATGCAAAATCAATGCATAAAAACATAATTTGGGGGACTGGGAACTTAGCTCAGTGATAAAGTACTAAAAACAAAGCATAGAAACATAATTTTTGGATCTAAAGTCTTAAAAATGGTTATATATGATTATTATTATTATTGTTTCCTTATTAAAAGTTAATTTTTCTTTATGTAACAATTATTATTCCTTATATTCAAGATTCTTCACATGCTGCAAGTATAACTTTTGTGTGTGGTGGGGGCGCGTGCTAAGCATCAAACCCAGGGCTTTGTAAATACTAAACACATGCTTTACCACTAAGCTAAAAAATGTTGATATCACGAAGTAGCTGGCTTCATTGAATTTACAATGTGGTGTAAGATGCAAGCACAAATAAATAAACAGAGGCAAATAAAGACTTTAAAGATATAATTTAAAATAGTTAACAGGAACTCTTAAAAAACATCCAGAAAAACTAGTAAAAATGAAGACTTTATGGAAAGATATTGAATTATACAACATAATCTGGAAAAAGCTTTTTTGGGAGGTGGCGTTTGATTAGAGAACTGCACAAAATGATCAGTTAAGCCCTAGGATGTATTTGTGCAAGAGGCTTCCAGATAAAAGAAACAGCAGACCAGCAGACGGGCAGACTTGAAGTATGGAGGGGGTAGGGGAAGAGGGATAAGGGAAAAGTGGAGATGAGTGGATTGAGGGAGGGCAGAGGCTTCTGAGGGCAAGTAGAATTTGTTAAGCAAAAATATTTACTGTATAAATAAACAAGCATAAAGATAGATAAATGGGATCCATGAGAGCTTGAGGAAACAAAGCAAAGTGAGTGAATGAATGACAAACTTAGATGTCACTCTGAGAAGAGATAAATTATGCTCTCTTCACCAAAATCACTGGCCACAGATATAACATTGCTGATTACATAAACCAGTACTTTCCATTCTAGTTTGGAGACACTTGGGGGCAGTTTTAATTATCTCAAGTGGTATAATATAATTTTCCAAATGTATAATTAAAACCTATAAATGAAAGGATACTCCAAAATCAAATTAACCTGCCTGATATGCCAATAATCTAAATGAATGGTCAGAGGAAGAGGTAGTTTTTAAAAATCATTTACCTGTCAATTGACTTTTAAATAGTAATGCTAGCAACACCAAAACATTGTGGAGTGCTTTTAGGCACTGGGACCTTATTCTGCTATTAATTTTAACTTCAAACTTAAAAACCTGCTTAAAAGTAAATGTGTAATTCTGCTCATCTACAGATTTATTGTAACCTAATTATATGCATCATATATAACCTTCATTGATTTTACTTATATAGTTCCTATCTATCGTATAATGGGTAAGATGACATTGACAGAAACACACTATTTAAATGACCAAAGAAAATGATAAAAAGCAATGATATATTACTTACCTCTTCTGAAAGACACTCTACTACTTTGTTATCAAAGCTCTTCCATTTCTTATTTTCCCTTACTCCATTACAACCTATTGCAACTTTCCAGAAAGGCAGTTTTTTACTTTGTTTTTCAGTTTGTCCTCCAGCTAGGGAAACTATTTAGAAAATTGGTTTCTTTTAGTTTGGCCCCATGCAGGCTTGACCTATTTTACCTTATTACAGTGATGGAGAGCTGCATTCCTGCTAAAATTTAGCTTCAAAGAGTTCTGCTAATGGAGGAGGGACAGACACCTCCTCACCAGGAAGCACAAACAAAATTCTTCTCTTTACATCTTTTAATATATTTACCAAATTAATGTTGAAAATATTTTTTCAAATTAAATAGAAAGGAATGTGAGGAAATAATCACAAAGCATTCAGACATGTCATAAATCATCTTACAAAACATGATTTTTGAAACAACCATTTAATTAAATAAAACTAATAAATAATTTTGTCTAGAAATTGTAATGAATTCAGATGATTATCCTGATAACTCAAGCACCCATAATTGAATAATATCCTTCTCCCTTTCACTGTTTAAGGTAAAATTGAAATTAAGACTTAATGTCTAATAAACTATCTGCTTTCCCCTATATGTCATAGTGTAGGATAGCCTGATTGGTTACCTCAATTAGTTTTAATATGATACCTTTAAGTATAAATACAATTTGAAGTAGCAAAGTCAAAATTTTTATGATTCATTGTACTCAAATGGGGTACAAATTTTCATTTCTCTGATTGTACACAATGTAGAATCACACTGTTCGTGTAGTCATACATGTACATAGGATAATGATGCTTGCCTCATTCCATTATATTTACTTTCCTACATCCTTCTCCAACCCTCATTTCCCTCTACACAATCCAACATTCCTCCATTGTTTCCTTACCCCTTTCCCTTGCCCCCAGTTATATATCATCATTCACTTATCAGAGAAAATATTCAGTCTTTGGTTTTGGGGGATTGGCTTATTTCACTTAGTATGATAGTCTCCAACTCCATTCATTTACCTGCAAATGCCTTAAGTTTATTCTTCTTTATGGCTGAGTAATATTCCATTGTGTGTATATATACCCCAGTTTCTTCATTCATTCATCTATTGAAGGGCATCTAGGTCAGTTCCACAATCTAGCTATTGTGAATTGAGCTGCTCTAAACATTGATGTGCTGCATTACTGTAATTTGCTGATTTCAAGTCCTTTGGGTATAAACCAAGGAGTAGGATAACTGGGTCTAATGGTGGGTCCATTCCAAGTTTTCTAAGGACTCTTCATATTGCTTTCCATCTGGTCCTGGGCTTCTTTTGGTTGGTAGTCTTTTGATGGCTTCTTCTATTTCATTGCTTGAAATTGATCTGTTTAAATTGTGTATGTCCTCCTGATTCAGTTTGGGGGGATCATATGTCCCCAGAAATCTGTCCATGTTTTTGTGATTTTCCATTTTGTTGGAGTATAGATTTTCAAAATAGTTACTAATTACGTTTTGTATTTCAGTAGTGTCTGTCGTGATATTTTCTTTTTCATCACAAATTTTAGTAATTGGAATTTTCTCTTCGTAAAATTTTAATGGAGAAATAATTTTGGCAGTCACTAGAGGGCTCATCACTAATCTAGGCCATCTTCATTAATCAGTTAACCTATTATCATCATTATTATTATTATTCATAAGCCAAAGAGTGACTGAATTAGTCATTTCTTGCCACACCTGGGAACCAATTGTATATTCCACAGAAATATTATCTTACTACTAGAGGTAGAATCCCAGTTATTTGAGCATAATTACTAAATTTTGGCCTAAGTGCGACTTCATTTTCTCAATGTGCAGTGTTGTTTTGGCCGGCATTGATCAACATAGCTGAGTTCACAGTAAATATTTCACAAAGTCTTTCAGAAGCAACTCTGTGTTGTTGAATTTTCTTTAAACCAAAGACACTGGGGAGGAGGGAAGAGAAAAAGAACATATGAACGTATAGGGAAGGAAATTTATAGAATTATGTGCTTGTACAATATGACATAAGGAATTGCATTATTATGTATAATTATAATGTAACAATAAAAAGGTAAAGTATTAAAAAGAGATTAGAATTTTGCTCATGGCATTGACTAATTAATATTCAGTGTGAGCACACATTTTGGCCAGAGTTTATGACATAATCAAGTTCAAAAGTTATTCCGATGCCACTTGCTGAATGTCAATTTAATGGTTATAATAAAAATATGGCATATGATAATATAATAAAGTATGATTGTATCTACAGGAAATATTTGATTCTCTTAGAATATAGGTATTATTAGATTAAGTATTGCCTAAATATCTGTTTTAAATTCAGCAACCTTAAATATTATAATTATAATAGTGATAATTATATTTATTTAGTATTTTAATTTATCCTGAAGAGCAGGGGGAATAATACTTTCACAGAAGTCACAAATTTATTCATATTGCAAGAAAAACACATTTTTCTAAACACATGTTGGAAACATCTGTTTAATGTCTCCAATTGTTTTTCACTTACAGTGAGCTTGTCAATAAAAGAATCATTCAGAGGAAATATAACAGACTTCCATATATCAGGTCTAAGAAGCCTTCAAATAATGAAACGTTTGCACTTGCACATAGGAGTTCATAAAACTAATAGAACAATCAACTGGTATGGGGGAAAGTTTCCCATGAAATCCTTCATCTTATAGTAGAAGTGATTTCCTCAAACATGCAAGTTAATTCGAATTGTCCTGCTAGTCCTGCCTCAGAACACTTGACATTTTAATAGTCTTATCACAGAATTTCTTCCCTCTTTTAGTTAAATTTCCATCCATACAAACTTCTTGATTTGTCTGCTGATGCTCCTTCATTTCAATGTTTGACCAATATTCCACATTGCAGTTTCTTATTCATTCATCTCTTGTACTCAAAATTTCTTTAAAATATTAATTATTATAGTATTAATAATGTTGAAATGTAAAATATGGGTCATACAATATTAGCCAAAGTCCTTGAAATTGCATTGTATAATTCCAGCAATGCTGTTTGTATTTTATTACATTCATTTTACCCATAAGGAAATAGAGTCCCAGAAAGAACTAAACTTTGGAAGTTAAAAATGAAGGGCAGAGACAGATTTAAATTTTGACACCCACAAGTACAGGATCATGCTCTTTCTATTAAGTTCCATGAGCTCATCTTTTCTTAGGAATCAACTTTCTTCTAATGAATTAAGTACCAGGTGTAGGAAAGCGTTTCACTAATGGATTGTCCTGTCTCTTGACACCTCTCTCTCTCCCATTCTCTCTCTCTCTCTTTCTCTCTCTCTCTCTCTCACTGTCTTGGTGAGGTTTGTCAAACTTTTCTGCTCAGAAAACAAAACACAAGTTTTATGAAGAACAGGAAAAAAATGGATTGCAGTATTTTTTAGCATATTGTTGGATGTGAAATTTCCCATTTTTCATGAGACCAGATTGAATCAATAAACTCAAACTGCAGTTCTACTCAGTTTTACTTAATTTACAAAATGTTTACCCAAAACATTTATGGGAAATTAGAAATTGGTTTGTTCAAAATTTTAATTTTATAATAATGAATGTGTGGCTCAAATTGGATAAATGCATTGCTTGAAGTTTCAACCATATTTTATTATTAATGGGGCATTAAATTCTGTATTAAATTTATTTGTTTTGTTTTGAAAATTGTGCTTTTAATTAGCTAAGAAGATACACAGAATGAACAAGCTTTATGAGTGAAAAGAATTAAAAAAAATGTTAGCATGTTATTTTTTTTTTTTTTTTAAAATTTGAATTTTTGCATTTTTTTTTTTTTTTTTTTTTTTTTTTTTTTTTTTTTTT